>JAOUQT010012352.1:0-12126 GCA_025769995.1 Xyliphius kryptos | reverse complement strand
TTGTACTCGTTTGTGAATAAACGCCACTTTGATCCTCACCTGGTTACCTGCTCCTTCCAGCTCCCCTCCGTGCGAGCAAATGGTAGCTTACCTCCGTGCGAGCTACCTATTTCGGCAACCAGCACGCTAGCGTGACAGACAACTGCTTCTGCTCAACTAATAAGCAGTATTTCCCAATTTCTCTTTCAACTTCATTTGTGTGTGAATACGTTTGGGTCTTTGTGTATCCACGGTATCAATGCAAAAAAAAGATCCCACAGAGTGCTTGTTAAGGAAGAAGACCATGTTACACCCTGATCTCTTTCCTCTCTGGGCAATGGCTAATGGTATTTTTGTTTTCCCCTGTTTACAGTCTGTGCAAGTGAGCTGGGGATTACATGTGCTACATCAGCACCTTCCACATCAGAGAGAGAGAGAGAAAGTATTAAATTTGAAAATATAAGCAGAATTAACTTAGAAAACTGAGATACAATTTATGTGAAAAACACAAAATAGAAACTGCTATCTTTTTAGTAACTGCAGATCCTATTCAGCTTGGATTAATATTCCCGTAGTGTGATATTTACACCAAGTGGAATCAATGCCATGAAAAATGTACACTTGGTTATAACTGTGATTTCTCTCAAATTTTAAAGACTGTTTCTTAGTATAATTGATTTATTATTACTTGCAAGCTTGATTATCTTTGAAACTAAATGCAGATTTTAAAGTGGGTAGTTCTGGTAAGTCTGATTGACTGAGCTGTTTGTCCAGTCGTGACATTATACACACCCCTTAACATCCATATCAATGTGTGATATTAATTTAAATCATAAAGTACAGATTAATATACACAGTGAGCCAATTCCTGAAACTGTGTTCTGTAATTTGCCCACCAGATGGCAGTTTTTGATTGTTGGAGACTGGAATCTGGTTACTCAGCGATCAGTGTTAACTTTAAAAAACAGACTAGATTAGGTTGCGGAACACCAGTTGATCAACAATTTTGCTGTCAGTAAATGCATTCATAAATTAAACCTATATATTTTTTTTCTTATAATGTGTTTGTAATCGATTTATTAAAGCAAGAAGACGCTCGAGGTTGTGCATTATTGTGAAAAAAAATCACAGAAAAGCGCTCTAACGGCACTCCACTGAGCATCGTGCCTAACAACTCCTCTTTCCCCAGTACTTAATCACAATAATGCACACCCTCTCACGCCCTATTGCTTTAATCTACCACACAACCTTAATCAAGGGAAGACAAATGAGCTGACACTCGTCCCCTGTTTTATTTAGAGTAAAAATAAAGCTATGCATTCTTCTCCTTTAAGAACTAGAATTTGCTTTTGGGATTGTTCTATGTTTTGTCAGATTTTTAGCCCCACATTGATGTGGAAATCCACAAGTGACCTGGAAATGTTACCTGATATTTCAGTACTGTGCAGTTAATTTGGAAATACTATGCACAAACATGCCTGAAGCAGCAGGTCACGTATTCTAGCTAATCTTTATTATCTTCCATCCTCATAAAATGCATTTGTTTATTGAGTGCAATCAGACCTGATTTCACAGACTGGGTTTCATTTTACAAAGCACATTAGTGATTAAAATTCCATCACATGAACTGTTCAGCTTTGTAAGCACATGGTGATGGAGACAAGCTGACTGGCCAGGCATAATGAAGTGGTATAAAATCAAAAAAAGTCATTTGTAGAATAAACATCTTATCCCAACAAATATGATAGAACTACTGTAGTGATGAATAAAAAAAGTGTCTTGTTTAGTCCTACATCACTGTGCTGGCATGACAAATTTACTGCTGAGCTACAGTCATTTGTGTTTAAGTGACATATCAATAAGATGATTAAGAATGGAATATTGTAGTCATGGAAACCACAGGAAGTTCCCTTGAAATTCTGGTTTTCTAAAAGACTATCAAAATTAGGGGAAAAAATGTGTGTGTTTTTTTAAATAAATGGACAGTTCATCACAAGGGATGAAACATAGTAATACTGTTCTTAGACTTGCAGGCTGTTTAAATTAGGTTTTAATAAAACATGAAACTGTATGCATCTAATGGCTATTAGACAGATATACTAATCAAATCTGGTCCTCCTGCCCCTGCTCCATCAGACAACAGGCACATGCAAATTTCAGTAGATGTATTCATGCTGTTTCTCTTCTGCATCATAGATCTTCAGCAAGGGCCTTTGAATGCGTGTTAAATCTGTCAGAGCAGATAAGCAGCAGAATATATCCAATTCTCTGCCATCATGGATTTCCAAGATTCTCCAATTAAATTAAGAAAATATAATTAAATCAACTGTAGACTTTATCCTATTACATACGATAAATACTAAGATGATTAAATATATAATTAATGGCATTATAACTGGATTAAAGCATCAAACTTTTAATGTCATTTTAGTCAATGCCCCATACTCCATGATGTAAACATTGTTATTTGCCTCCTTTCTACTTGGTGCCGAAAAGATGACATTCAGTGGGGTCCAATTTGCTCTTTGTAGAGCTTTGATGAATTCTATTGTGGAGGCCTGACTCATCTTTGTATATGCTTGTTAATCAACAATCACATGAAGATGTGGTGACACCCCAAACAGACTTGTGTTGGTGAAACATACACAAAACATTGTTAAGAAAAATGTGGAATATCATTATCATTAGCATTTTCAGCATTAAGAAGTCACTAAGTAAAATATCTAGCTCTATTCTTATTGTCAGATCATACTTAATATCATATTTAATAGATAGAAGCTGTAATCTAGTTAAAAATAAACAATGGCGAGTAAAGGAAACCTTATGATTGAAAAACTCATTAGAGACAGCCTTAAAATTCTTGTTACTGTTAAACTCTGATTTATACTCATCTCACTTGGACAGAGTTATATCTTCACTAATATATTTGTAAACCTACCGATATTTCAAAATTTATTTATCATGACATTCCATGATATAGGTTATTTGTAAAGATGTGAGACAGCTGTGAATTGCTATTGATTGGATTTAAAAGTAATTCCATTCCCACACCGACCCAAGTTTTGCTGCTCAGGGCAACAGTCTGATTTTAGTTGTAAAGATGCATGAGCTTGAGTATGTCATGTGCCTCAAGCATAAATAAATATATATGAGCCATGGTGCTTTAATCAGTCTTGATATGTTCTGGCCAGGTTCTTTCTGAGAGTAATCCTTAGCATAAAGTCAGCCTATGAGTTAGCCACTCCTGAGATCTTAGTGTTCCCCATCCTCTAAAGCCCGTCCACTCTGCATTGGACATAACAGTTCTGTAGCGCTTATTAGTTCATGGTTGTGACAGCTTTAGCTGAGACTCATTAAAAATTGTTAAATACAATGTGAATAGGGAGGGGGAGTGAGTAAATACCCTATATCCATCATCTCCAATTACATCAAACTTACATTCAAGCCTACTCCTACACTGGAACGCTTGTAAGTTAAAGTATAAAAGAGCAAGAACTTTTTGCACAACCCAAGAGAATTGTCAGTCTGTTAAAAGACAACGTATTGAGGGCATTGTTGCTTGAGAGCCCATTGTCCTACCATGATAAACATAGCAGCATAAATGCAGGATCACGTATTATATTACAATAATTGTGACTTCATGAAAAAAAAAAAAAAAAAACCAACATTCTGAAACGAGCCATATTTTAAGACAAAACACCAGTGAGATTTTAAGGCCCAGTGCAATTTTAAGAAAAAACAGTGGAAATTTATTCCGTGTTTATTCAATACTGAAAATGACCCCAAGACTGTTAGCATTACAAACATAAAAAACAGCATTTGAGATGGCATGGGGGTGCATCATTGTTCATGGAAAGAATGAGCTGCAAATACGTGATGGTAGTACTGATGCAGAGACTTATAAGGTATTTTTTAAGGATTCCTTGTCTATTTCAGCAAGACAATACCATGCAGCACCAGTTACAACATTGTGGCTTTGTAGACATAGACTGTGTGTCTTTCTGTCCTGTCTGCAATTTATATCCCTCTCCTACTAAAATGGTGCATCTAAGAAACAAAAATCAGAAAACTGTGACCAGAGATTTTTAAGCAGCGCAACTCTTGTACACAGCAATTATGAGACAAAACTCCTTAGTATTTACATTTTTTTTTATTTCAAGAAGTGTTAAAACTAATTACAAGATTAGGTGCTGTGGCTCACTGGCAGTGAATCTGTCCTAATCATTTTTACAGTTTTTTACATTTTTAAGTTTTACAGTAAGTTTAATGTGTTTAACAAATAGAAAAGTTCATTAAAAAGTTTTTTTAATGAAAATATATTAAATATACTGTTTAAAAATATATTTATTTAGTGTTCTTTAAAGTCCAGTGTGTCTAGAGCACACCATAAACACCCTCCTTGAATGTCTTACATTTGGGTTAATGACTTAAAAAATGACACAAAATTATTATTTGTTTAAAAATAAGTGAACCCAAATTATAGAAACAGTGTAAAAAATTAGGGGGCAATCAGCTACTGCTTCTAAAATGCTTTTGATTAATTGATTATAAGCAAGTGTAATGGCGGCATGGTGGCTCAGTGGTTAGCACATTCGCCTCTTAGCGCTGGGGATTCCCGGTTCGAATCCCAATCTGGATGGAGTTTCCATGTTCTCCCTGTGTCTGAGTGGGTTTCCTCCGAGTTCTCCGGTTTCCTCCCACATTCCAAAAACATGGATTCAAGGTAAATTGAATGCTCTGAATTACCCTGTATAATGTGTGTGTGTGGCTGTGTGAGTAAGTGTGTACCCAGCGATGGACTGACGCCCTGTGCTGGGTGTATCTGCCCATTGCCTGAAACGTTCTCCCCTGGATGGGAATGGGGAACTCCCCCCGCAACACTCATGAAGGAATAAGCGTAAGATGAATGAATGAAAGCAAGTGTGATCACTCTAATAAAGGTAAATGTTTGTGACTGTCATGGTGATAATTTGGGTCTGTGATGCAGTCCTGGACCTAGATCTTTTAGTCATTAAACTTTATGAACCCATGAACTCATTCATTCATTCATTCTCCTCCGCTTAATTCTCTACTAGGGACACGGGGGGTACATTTCAGGTGGTTGGCAGATACACCCAAAACATGGCACCAATCTGTCGCTGGGCACAGCCACACACAAAAGCACACATTATATGGGGCAGGTTAGAGCATTTAAGATAAATTAAATGCTCTAAATTGCCCAATATAGTATGTGTGGCTGTGTAAGTGAGCCAACTGAGCCAACTTCTCAGCGCCTGAAATCTCCCAAAGCTAGAATCCCCAGTGCTGAGAGGCGAACATGCTAACCACTTAGACACCGTGCCACTGTGCCATGAACTTTTGTATAGCAAAATATTGTTAAAATATAGGTAAATGTGAGGCAAGCTATTCTACAGATAACGCTTAGGTGAAACTGGGTCATGTTACAGGACAATAATCCCAACCACACATTTCAATCTACAGCAGAATTGCTGTAAAAAATAAATAAATAAACAAAGGATGATCTATGGTTGGATGAACCTGATTGAAATGTTGTGATAGAGCTCTGTTATGATGAAAAAGCCCAGTAGTTGTAAAGTACATATGTTTTATATTTTTATGTTTATATTTTTTAACTGGCTGGACTGTGATGGACTTAATTCACACAGGTTTAAAAAAGCTTTACAATGAAAATCTTTCTCTCAGTTACGTTCAACTTTAAAGAAGCTGTAATCCAATGTATAATCAAGACTCTATTAGATATAAAAATATACCAAAGGCTTCTTCGAAGCGTGTGCATTTGTTTCATTAAAAAAATAAAAAGATCTATATTGATTAGGTTTTGATTTTAGATTATACAGCATTCTATAACTACTTAAATCTGCCTTCGTAAAATTGAGTGTTGCTTTAAGCATATTACCATTATAACAAATTACAATATTAAGCATATTACCTCCTAAGATATTTGTTGTCAAATGTCTGTATGCCAAGGCAAAACTACTTCAGGGACATTGTTTTTAATAGGGGTTTTTGAAGATTTTTGTAAACTTATTGACTTAACATATGTTTATGTAGTAAAAGCAAAAGACAAGACAATGAAGCTTTACAAGGTTCCCAGTGCCCCATTCATGAATTGCTCTATATACACAAAAATAATAATCATCAAACATAGTAATGTTAATTATTTTTTTTAATAAATTAAAAAAAATAATAAAACAAAATTCAACTACTATTACGTATTCACAAAATCCTCTCTGTTGTAACAAAATAAGGTTTACTATTGTTTTGTTTTATCAAACATGATTTCATGAAGAAAGACATCACCTTGACTGTCGTTCCATAGGCCTTCCTATCTATGGTGCTTTCATGCTGTAAACAGACCAGCTATGTTGTAGGCACTGCTGTCCCCCTATTCTAACATAGATGCTGTGTTATGCCATTTCAGGTAGTAGCAATTTAGAATTACATTTTTTACAGTCATAGGTTTCAACCTAGCTGAAATGTGAAGTCAAATAAATACAGAACCTGTTTACTTTGGGTCTATCACAGATGAATTTAGACCCAATACATTTGCTGTTGTTTTACCTTACAGTCGTACCTCTTTGAATAGTAAAGTTTTAAGTTGCATTGCTTGAATCAGTTGTGGATGATTTGAGGTGATTAATATTTTAAAATACTCCTCAATCAACGTGGCTGTCCTTCACAATCAATATTTCCTTCTTTTTCTTTCTGTGTTTTACCTTTATTATTCAGGGGTCGCAACAGCACTAAACTTTCATATTAGCGAATTATAAGTGTAACTCATATATATATATAGTGTTTTACGACAGATGCCCTTTCTGACACAACCCTCAACCTTTGGACACACAGACTACAGGGACAATTTAGAGCAGCCAATTTACATTGAATCCATGTTTTTGGACTGTGGGAGGAAACCGAATAAAGCCCACATGGACACGCCCTGACAGGACTGAACCTAATAAAACCTGTCAGAAATCAAATAAAATAAAAGTAGTAAAATACGTATGCTTCTACGAATCTGCCCACAACAGGTATTTGGACCAGGAGGTCGGACTGGCGGAAGCCAGGCATCTGTGCGTCCTTTCTAGGTCCTGGTTGACCCGTTTAGTCTGGCCATTAGACTGGGGGTAAAAACCAGAGGACAAGTTGGCAAAAAGCCTTCCAGAACCGACTGGCAAATTGTGGTCCACGGTCAGACACGAGATCTGATGGAAAGCCATGGGTGCGGAGCATGTGCAGGAACAGCAGCATAGCCGTCTCCTTGACAGATGGAAGCTTAGTCAAGGGAATGCATTTGCATGCCTTGGAGAACCTGTCGACAATGACCAGGATGACTGTGTGGCCATTGGAGGGTGGGAGACCCGTGATAAAGTCCAACGAAAGATGGGACCAGGGACGAGAATGAATAGGAAGTGGGTGCAGGAGACCCACAGGGAAAGAGTGGAGCTCCTTGTTTTGTGCACATACCCGGCAGAATGCCACAAACTTGCTGGTATCTTGCTCCAAATCTGGCCAACAGAACTGTCTACGTATGAATTTGGCTGTTTGAGCAGCACCGAGATGGGCGGTGAGGTGGGTGAAGTTCCCCCATTGGAGGACCTGAGGACGGACCCTCACTGGCACAAACAGTCGATTAGGTGGGCCATTGTTGGGGCCAGGCTCTTGTTGGTGAGCCTGGTTCATACCCTTTCAATCTCCCACCTGAGTGAAGCTAATATTTTGGCATAGGGGATAATAGGTTTAGGTAGGGAACTGGAAGGTAGCGCTTCCCAGATTCTGGACAGGGCATCAGGTTTTGTGCTCTTGGACCCCGGGCGATAAGTAGGGAAGAACGCAAACCTGTTAAAGAACAATGCCCACCTGGTCTGTCAGGGATTGAGCCTCCTGGATATATGTGAAGGGTGTCTGGCGCCAGCCAGTGCATCCACTCCTCCAGAGGTACCTTGACAGCCAGGAGCTCTTGGTCACCAATATCATAATTACGCTCAGCTGGACTTAGCTGGGGGGAGAAAAATGCACATGGGTGGAGAGCACCGTCCTGTGTCGAGCGCTGTGACAATACTGACCCAATTCCCAAATCAGACGCATCGACCTCAACCACGAACAGGAGCTCGGAGTCAGGTAGACAAAGGACAGGTGGTGATGTGAGCCTGTCCTTGATGTCTTTGAAGGCATCCTGTGCCTGAGGTGTCCACTTGAAACGCTCCTCTGTCTTCTTAGTCATAGCGCTCAAGAGAGCTGCCGTAGTACATTCTAAACATGTACCACATGCTCCTCTAGCGGCCGACTGTAAATCAAGATGTCGTCTAGGTAGACGAACACATAGCGGTTAAGGGCCTCACAGAGCACCTCATTGATAAAGCGTTGGAAAACGGCTGGAGCATTCACTAATTCAAATGGCATGACTAAATATTCATAGTGACCAAATGGAGTAATGAAAGCAGTCTTCCACTCATCACCCTCCCGCAATCTGAGGAGGTTGATGGTGACCCGGTTTAAAGCCCTTTAATCTACACACGGTCTAAGGCTGACATCTTTCTTCTTAATGAGAAATTATCCCGCCCCAATAGGACAGGCGGAGGGCCTAACAAGCCCCTGAGTTAGGGACTCTCTAATGTAGTCCTCTATAGCTGCTTGCTCTGGTTCAGAGAGTAAAAAGAGCTGCTCTCGGGGTGACATGGAACCTGGCTGGAGGTTTGATGGTGCAGTCATATGGGCGATGCTGGGGAAGAGTCGCTGCCCTCTGCTTCTCAACATCTCAGCTAGTGACCAGTATTCCTGGGGAACCCGGGCAAATTCCTCAGTAGTCACAGTGACCTCTCCAGTCTTGGAAAACAGGAAGCCTGTCTCTCTACACAGAGGACCCCCAAGCCATAACCCCTTTAGACAACCAATCAAAGTGAGTCCTGCCTGGACTGAACCCAATAAAACCTGTCAAAAATCAACGAAAATAAAAGTTGTAAAATACATATGCTTCTACATACAGTTAGACTCCAGTTAAATGAATAATCAACGAACTGAAATAAAAATAAAGGTTAATGCTTTAGAGTGTGCTGAGGTGGATTCGAACTTAAACGTGATGGAGCCGTGATGAAGGCACTTAAACGTCAAAATAAATACCCCTTATAAAACTAGGGCACATGTTAGGTGACGTGGCGTGGGAAGTCAATGAAATGAAAAGAAAACAAACAGTGAACAAACAATAAACGCCGCTTTGGTGGAGGCCAACAAACGGTGTAAGAAAATAGACCAACTAAACCAGGCGCCGACCTGGTCAAATGACAGTCAACTGACGTTTGTTAAAAGGTTAAAAAATAAAGAGACGCCGCCCCAGTCCAATGACTGGCAACCGGCGTGTAGAGAAGGCAATTCACAAATAAAGAGACACTGCCCCAGTCCAATGACCGGCAACCGGTGTCTAGGAAAAACAGAAAAGATTTAGAGGAAAAAGAGCTTTAATTTGCGGGTAAAGCGCGGCAATATGACTTCTTTAAGTAGCAGTAAGGCTTTAAAGATAGAGCGCCTGCCGCTGTCTAAGGCGCTGCTTAAAAAGAGTTAGGCGCACCTGAAATAGAGTTAGGCGCACTTCTCTAATTAGCAGCCCTGGATCTCTGCCTCCCCACAGAGGCCAGGCTTGACCTCTTGGTGGAACCTGTTACACCTGATTGATGTTTTTTAAAGAGTTGTTACAAAATATCAAACCACAATCTTTTTTCACTTTTATATACTAAGCTTTGGTTTGTTTTCCTTATATATTTACATCAATTATTTTCAGACTTATCTTGTCTCTGCCTTTTTTTGACGTTTGCAAATTTGCTTATACAGTGGGGCTAAAAAGTATTTAGTCAGCCACTGATTCTGCAAGTTCTCCTACTTACAAAGATAAGAGAGGTCTGCAATTTTCATCATAGGTACACTTCAACTATGCGAGACAAAATGAGAAAAAGACCTGTAACGTCTTCTTTAAGAATCTCTTCTGTCCACTCTGTATGAATGGCCCTTGTTTGACTTTTTTATCTGTATAAAAGACACCTGTCTACAGACTCCAAACTCAACCATGGGCAAGACCAAAGAGCTCTCGAAGGACAACAGGAAGAAAATGGAAGACATACAGTATAATACAATTTACAATCTTCCTTGAATGAAGGAGTGGCTCTGAAAGAAGCATTTCAAGGACCTGGGGTGGCCCAGCCAGTCTCCAGACCTCAACCCCATCATAAATTTGTGAAGGGAGTTGGAAGTTTGTGTTTCCCAGGAACAGCCCCAAAACATCACTGCGCTAGAGAAGATCTGCATAAAGGAATTGACCAAAACACCAGCTACAGTATGTGTAAACTTGGTGAAGACTTACAGGAAACGTTGGAGCTCTGTACTTGCCAACAAAGATTATGTCACAAAGTATAAAAGTTAAACTTTTGTTTTTACCACATACTTATTTTCATTATAATTTACAAACCAATTCTTTAAAAGTCCTACAATGTGATTTCTTTTTTTTTTTATATATATATATATTTTGTATCTCATAGATAAAGTGTACCTATAATAAAAATTAACGAGCTCTTGCCTTAAGTGGAGGAGTTCAAGTAACTCGGGGTCTTGTTCACGAGTGATGGTAAGATGGAGCGGGAGATTGACAGCCGGATCGGCGCAGGGTCAGCTGTGATGTGGTGATCTGTCGTGGTGAAGAAGGAGCTAAGCCAGTTAAGCTGGTGGAGGTGGCTGGGGAAAGGGACGTTTGGGGCCTCTCTACTTGGGTTGCTGCCTCCGCAAGCGAAAGATAATGGATGGATGGATGGATTTAAGTATTCCTGCATTTTTTTATGAGAAAATATTTGTTGATTTCAACCCCAATGTTCATTAGCCAAAGCAACTTTTGGCACATGATGGAAAGATTTGAGTAGAGAGGCCAAATTAAAATATTATGTCTTTAAGTAAGCTGGTGAATTAAATATTCAGAGTAAAAGCATAGAGCTGATCATGGTGGATATGAAGCCTGTTTGGCAAAGAGATGGCTGTAGTGGTGACTGCCAAAACACAAAATCCAAGTAGCTCTCAGCCTTTTCAATTCTAATGGGACAATACCTCTGTTGGTCTAGCTTGTTAACTATAAATGGAAATGCATGCTGATCTCTGGCACACAGAAGCCTGTAAAAATTAATCGCCCCTCTACATAATGGTTTGCATTCCATACACAATCCGATCAGTGTTTGGTTTCATCCTTAGTCCCAACTCAAGCCTCTTTAATGAGTGCATCACCTGATTAAGATTGAGCTTCTTCTGCTTAATTGGCTAGCATGCATCTTAGCTGACCACAGAGGGGGTTTCTGTGCATATGTTTATATGATAGCTTAAAAAAGGGTGAGTACACATGCAGTAATAAGCTAGTCCCCTGAGTAATTTCACATCTACTTAACTTTTCTGCTGCTATATTTGATTTACCAGTGGACTACAAACTAACAGAAACAAACATTCCGAATGGAAAGGTTTTTACAAATATTGGTAACTCTAGTCTGTGGCCCTGGGGTATCTTCTTCTGCTCTGCCAATTCGGAGTTTGAGGATTTTAGGCAGAGGCACTTTTTAATCTTTTTACCACCTTCTTGCTTCATGTTACTGAATCAATGAGTTTGCTCAATGAGTTTGCTAAATTTGCTCATGTTATAAACATAAATGGCAATAATAATCTGTTTGTAAAATACAATTTACATTAAACTGCTTTTAAAACAAGCAAACATATATTTTTATATGATTACTTCACTTTAATCATCATTTTAAGTTAAAAAAAGACACTATTTACAAAAAATATCTGACTCAAGTGCCCGTAGCTTATTTTACACAGTCATGTAGGGATGTATTAGATAAGGACTCATACAAACCATATTTTCCTAAACTTCATTTATCATTGATTCATGTGGAGTGAAGAGACTTGGAGGGAAGCAATGGTTAAGTTATGCTGAACATTTCAGTGTAATTCTGACAAAATATAACATTTGCTTTAGGTTTTATTTGGTGGAGTGTAACCAGCCTGTTTTGTTATTCTGAATGTTGCCAATTTGAAGCAATTTATCAGACTGACTTAGCTGTCTTTTTTTTTTTTTTAATCTTCACTTTTTGTGGTTTGAGTTGTTAT
>JAOUQT010012335.1:0-12127 GCA_025769995.1 Xyliphius kryptos | reverse complement strand
AGGGCTGATGTGGGTGAAAATTGTGGACTGACCATTGGGGCGCTACTAATGGAAAAGAGAAACAAACTTTAAAAAAAATTAGCGGTCAAATGTATCTATTAAAAAAATCTCAAACTGAATCCTTCTGTAAAAACAGAGAGAGAAATGCGCCCCCATCCTCCCAGTTTTATTAACACAAAGCCCACAGGCCTGATCTGTAATGAGGGTCTCTGCGATATCAGACGCACATCTGGATGGGAGGATGTCTGCTCTGTTTCCCCAGTGAGTGGAAAGTGGTGTGTAGTGAGTGGTGTGTCCATGAAAAGTGTGTTTTTATTGTGACGAGTTTGAGTCTCACTGCTTCTGCTCTGAAGCTGTTCCTCAGTTTGCACTTAATGCTCTGCAGTCTCCTGCCTGAGGGGGGAGCTGAACAACAAGTGTCGGAGGGGGGGGGGGGGGGCCTTCATAAATCAGTTTATTGGTCACATATTTCTAGAAAAATCGACCAAACTGTCAGAAAAGGACTGTAATCTTTGTTTTGGAGACCGTTACAGACGTGCAGTCTGCTCTGCGACACGCTGACCACATGAATACATATGGAGTTTATGGTTGTGATGCAGGGATAGGACCAACAACGTTATAATGGGGAAGGGCTTCGATGCACCATCGGTTTAGAGGGTCATACTGACATGGCTCTCATGATGATGATGATGATTATTATTCATTTATTTTTCAGGTGATATTTTTGGACCGTTCAAGAAACCGGAGCTCAAAGGAGAAGGTCACACGGACACCGCGAGAACATGCAAACTATACAGATCTTGTTCGCTTGGCTTGGAACCCAAACTCAGGAGCATCTTACTGTGAGGTACTGTTTACCATCATACCACCCCCATGCCAGGTGTAATAGTAGTTAGCGTTGGTCATGCTAAATCTGCCGTTTGTAAAGAGTTTCCCACGATTCCGACAAAATGACTTTCATCATTCCGAATGTTCAGATGAGGAAGTTTAAATCATAGTATGACAGAACAGGGTTGTGAGGTCCAGCATAACAAATTAACAAAACTATACATTAGTTCATGCTTAATGTGATTCTGGTCACGTCCTTTGTATTCATAATTACGCTCCGTTATTTTAGATTCCTAAAATAAAAAATGGACCTTTCCGTCGTTTTAAATACGGTTCATATTTTTTAAAACTGAAAATTGCTTTAAGTGCCAAATATTTGAAAGCTGGCCACAAAATGTAGACATTGATGGTAAGCCTTTGTGATGAGTCTGTTTGGATGGAGGCTGATTTTGTGGGAGGGGTTCAGAGGGGGTGCGTTTGCGAGCGTCTATATGATCAGCTGGTTTTTTTGTCGTTACAACATGCGACTGATTTCAGATCAGTTTGTGAACTTTAAGTTGAACTCCTCTTGGCCGTCGGTTAGGGCAGAGATCTTCCGTTCCCCGCGGTCTGAAGCGGTAATTACACTTATCTGTCTGCAGGCTTTTGTCTCTGATAGGCCCCCCCCCCCCATGTGCTCTCCACCTGCCAGCTGTTACCCCGATATACCCGAGTTCAGACCACACAATGGCTCCGTTTACTTAACATGAAACTTGCCTTCACCTTCACATAATGCCCCGCTCCTCCCTCGCTCCCTCTCTCTCTCTCTCTCCCCTCCGGAGGAAAGGCATAGTCACTGTAACCTGTTCCTCCTGGCTACCTCTGAAATACACTGTGTGTGTGTGTGTGTGTGTGTGTGTGTGTGTGTGTGTGTGTGTGTGTGTGTGTGTTTCTTCTTTATTTACCAGTCTGCTCGGCCTCTGCGCCAACCGCTCCAGGCTTTCCTGCTTGCTTTTTGAAGTTCTGATGACTTTTTAATTTTACTTGAACATCCTGTTGTGTTTTTAAGAGATTATTTCTGAGCGATTGCTTCCTGTTTCCGATTCCTTCGAGCGTGTCGGAGTTTATCTTGACAGTTTTATGAGCATCGGGTTCTCAATGCAACGATGTGCAAATGATTGACAGCTCATCAGAAAACTCACTTCATTCTCAGACCTTAGTTTATAGCACTTAGAGCTTTCACTTACTTACTATCTCTAACTAAATGACCCGTCCAAATGCATGTGAACACCATCATTACGCGATGATCTTACTGACATGATGCAGGTTTTTTTTCGCCTTAAACATCATCTGGTATCTGTACTCATATTAATGAACACCAAAGTCCTCACTGACTCATCACTAACTCTCCCATTTCCTGAGAACCTACAAGACTGAAACTTGGCGTTGTGATGTTGACTTCTCACTTTTATACCTTTAATGGTTCATTTGGTCGTTCGTTTGCTAATCCCATCATACACCACCTCACATGGATTGGCGCTTGGCGAGTACTTAAAAATCTGAAACTTGTCCACATATACATTTCAGATGTTTAATTCTCACTCTATAAAATACCTTCATTTAAATATATAACCTCCAAACACCATCACTCATTCACCTTTCAACTTTCACATTATCAGGTTCTCCTCTGTGGCGCAGCATGCGTATTCCTCTGGTGTGTTAAAGAAAACTAAACCTGATCCAAAAGTCCAGAGAACTGCATTGGTGCTGCTACATCAGAGGGATTCCCTCACATCAGAACTCTGTCGCACTGCCCACCTGAACTAAAACCCTCTTCCTCTCCTCTTACTGCGATTTGTTTTGCTTTTTTTTTTGGAATTTCAGGGCTTTAGTTTGAAAAGAAATGTGGGAGAGGCAGAGCCATCAGTGTGTCACTTCAATGTTTTGGTGGTCAAGACGGGCTTCACGATGGGGCAGTGAGTTATGGGATCGTGGTTAACCTCAGGTCACCCCCCTGCCTCCTGTACTGAGATAATAAAGTCATTAAAGTGCTATTAGTGGTCATGTGACACATTGTTGCATAACAGAGAAATTACAGTGCACTTCTCGTATGTGTTGCAGCTTCTGTTTTGAAGACTGTGTTGTAAAATATACCTTCTAATTAAAGAATCATTCATTATACCTTTACATTTCTCTAGTCACTGTTACTACCAAGTAAAATTTGCATTGTGCTCATTTATAAAACACTACAACAAATACCCTGCTTCACACGTGGTTGGGGGTGGGGTGGACCTTAAAATGTCGGGGGTCAGCATCACGTCTGGGTATCATGAAGTTTCGTCTTTTTTAAAACTCACTTTGTTCTGTTCACTCACGAGCCGTTTAATGTTTCAGTGCTGCATTTCTGACCAATTATTTGTGGTCTGTTAGCGTTGGGGTGTGGCCTGTTTTTCATGACACACTTGTCTGTGATTGGCTGATGTCACTTTGATTCATTGGAAGAGAATTGAGACCCCCCTCCCCCTCATTAGAGCAGGGTCAGTTTGGACCCCCATTGATGACGTCAGTAAGAATCGACTTGATCTCTGGATAATTTTGCATCTCAAGATCTGACTGATGGGTTAGAGATCAGGTTCAGCCTCCGGTCTCCAATGGTAGAGGTGTGGGCAGTGATGATGCCCTTTCTGACCTGCCATTGGCGAGTGGCTGGTTGAACTCTTGCTGAGGAGAGATACAGGAAACTAGTACAGTTCCTGCTGTGTGTTGATGCCGCTCTGAAATCAACCACCTGATGGCTTTTTATTGAACGTGGTGTTTGATGATCGTTTCTAAAGCCGAATGAAGTCCTTGGAGGTACACACACACGGTGATGCACAGTGTATTCACACTGCTGGACTTGTATGAATGTTGAACGAAGCGAAACCAGTGTATTAGTATTTGATCTGAAGCTCAACCAGCTTGGAGACAGTTGGACCCGGAGTTAAGCTGTGACTGCTATCGGGCGGATCATCTCAGCCCACCCACTCGCTCAGACGTCTCTGGAATGTGTTATTTTGACTGATGGAGAACGAGTGAGGAAAGGTTGAAATTGGGTGGATTGCGTGAAAGGTCAGATACCAATCTCACTCTCCGTCCTGCAGGTGAAGTCGAACCGGATTCCTCAGGTCTCGCAGGCATGCTGGGAAACGTTAATGTTTAAACCGCCAATACAAACACACAGAGGTACTTTAAGCACACATGCGGGATTAAAAGCTCAGAGCAGAAATGTAGCGTGACCCTGTAACCCTGGCAACAACATCATCACTAATAATAATAATAATAAAAATAACAATATGAATTTCAAATGATTTTTTATTATATAAAGACAAAATTACAGCAGTTAATTAAGAACATACTGTAAAAAAATGAGTTGTGATTTTTACAGAATTTAAAGTCGATCTGGAGGTTTTGATAGCTGATGAGTAATAAATTGTTTATATTCATATTTTATCAGCTAGGTGGCTGATTAGTGTTCATAGGAACAATATAACAGAAAGCTAAACTGTGTGCGCGGCGTCTGTGCGTGTGTGTGTCCCTGTGGACTGGCCTGATGTCGGTGTGCAGACCGTGCAGGTATGCTTCAAATAAGAAATGGAAACTGTGGTTGAATTGGCAGCATGATGTATATAAATCCAGACATGCAGCTGATTGGGTGGTAGATTAGTGTATGTAATAAACGTATGTCAGTCAGTTTTGTGCCCGGGCATCACATGAAGTGGACTGTGTGTTTTTGCGCTGCTGCGGTGTGTATGCTGCAGAATGCGCTGCCATTTCTAAACTGTTGTATACGAAGCTCATTCCATTTTAATGTTATCATTTCATGGTCAGTATTTTTAAACCATTATGTAAGTGGTGTGTAACGTCCAGTACATGCACCTGTGTATTATTATTTTTTTGTTATTGGGTTTTGTACCGACAAACGCAGTAAAAGCAGAGTGTGTAGTGTGGATGTTGGGCAGCCTGGTTTGTTTCCACTGACGCTGAGCTCAGGTTCTTTCATTAAAGCGATCGTCCAGCGCTCATCAATAATGCAGCGGAAACAAATTTTGAATTTGACACCGATTTGAGTTTTCAAAACACATCCATTTGAATAATTGAGGCTTTAAATCCAACACAGGAGCGCTGGAGCATACGGGCACGAGACACACAGACCGTACACAGAGAGATTACAAAGGAATCGCAAGGAATTACACACCTGCAGGTGACCATGAACAACAGTCCTGTGATTATAATGGAGTTCATTAGAATTTTGGGATTCTGCTGTGAATGAGATCTACTTTATGTTGAGAAATAATCAAATATCTCATTTTAATTTGTAGAAGCAATGCTGGCATTAGGATCACACACACACACACACACACACACACACACACACACACACACACACACACACACACACAGTGTGTTTCCTAAAATGTGACACTTCAGGAACAGAGAGGTAAAGCAGGTGAATTAGACTTGTATTTTTTACCCCACACATAAACACACAGGTTGTGTGATTGTTAGTGAACATAATAAAATGTTCCCAAAAATGATGGATCACACAAAACACCTGAGCACCTTTTTGTAAATGTGAATCAGCAAAATATGTGGCAGTGCAATGAACAAAGACCAACGTTAACATCAGAACGGGGGTAAAGGATGTTTTTGTGATTTTGACTGTGACATGGTTGTTGGTGCCAGACAGGCTGCTCTATACAGATTGTAATTGCTCTTCTGAGGATTTTAAGCACAGCAGGACGGGGCATGGGAGGGGCACCGAGACCTAATGCAGGGTTCACAGGGCAAAGAGAAAACCCTGGACAGGTCTACAGTGCGTCGGCGTGCAGACGCTCTTTCTCAACCTCTTGTATAACCGCCTTACGGTAACGTTACGTGTATTTAGATCGTATTCAGAGCATTTTCTGATTTATTTTGACCCAATTCAGTGGAAATGTTCTGATCTGCTGCACATTTAAGCTCATTACACCGTTAATGTTTATCATCAATTGATTTACTGCCACTGTCATGATGTTATTGCATCATGGTGTCATTATAATGTTCTCTTCAGTCAGGCTGCAGGCCATCTCACTCAGAATTCTACTACGTAGTTGCTAGGTTTCATAACACGTTGGGTTCTCTGAAGTGTTATGATCCATAGCAACTAATCCATTAGGGACTCTCCCAAAAAAAAAGTCCATGTGTGTTGGAGGTGTACAAACGTCAGAGTTCTGGACTTCAGGGTGGAAAAGTGCAGATAAAAGGTGATGTGCTTTTGGGTTCAGATGATGCTGAGATTAGAGACAACTGACGTCGGAGTACCCTGGATCTTTTAGACATGAGCAACAGATAACAATTCGTGCTGCATTTTGATCAGGTGTGTGGGGGCTGCAGGTTTGTATCCCGATCTGAGTGGAGATTCCATGGTTTACCCATGACCACATGGGTTTTATCCAGGTTCTCCTGAAACCGCGCCGTCAAAGACGAGCATCAAATCTGAGATTTTTGAAACTGTAGATTTTGAACCAACAAGCAGCACTTTGGTTTTCTTTTGGTTTCACTGGAGAACATTTGAGTTCATCTTTACTTTGTATTCAGTGAATTGTTTCAGCTTTAGGATGGAAATCTGTCTTTCTGAAAGTGGTTCTAAAATAAGTTTGCCAAAGTTATACATTTTTTAAAACATTTTTAAGCATTGACGGGTGGCATGTTCGCCACTCGGCACTGGGGATGCAGGTTTGAATCCCACTGGATTGGCAAATGGATGGATATTAAAAGTGGATTGACTAATGAGCAGGTTGTTTTCTCATTTGCAAGTGGTTTAAGATAAGTGCCTGCTCTCTGTAGATGATGCATCAGGTGAACTTTTATTTCCTGGAATCATAATTCTGCATTAACAGAACTTTTTCTCTTTAATAACATGTAGATCTTCTTCGTGCTCATCATTCTGCTACTGTACAGCACATCCAAGCACCCTGTACAACCCTCAACATGAGGGCAAGGCGTGTCGACATCCCATAATGCTGTGCGTGAGTGTGCGTGAGTGCGGAGATTAACCAAACGCTGGCCCACACACAGATGTTTCGCACCTTAACCTCCATAACCTGACATGGATAACAAACATCCTCAGGGCGGACGGTGATATGCGAGTGTGTCACACCACATTCTCATCTCTGGCACTCGGCCTAATCTTTTAATTATGTGTGTGTGTGTGTGTGTGTGTGTGTGTGTGTGTGTGTGTGTGCGCCGAGGACAGGAAGAAAAACCGCTTTGGAAGGGATGTTTGCTTCAGGGATGGTAGTTCAGGACGTTACACATAAAAATGCATGTATCGTGTAAAGGAAGTGCAATTATTATAATTACATTAATAGTTGTGTTTGTCCTGTAGCTGGTCATACGGCTTCAAATACTTCTGTTTATCTGAAAAAGTCAATTCAATCCTGGATCTCACACCTGGAGACAAAGACGACACGCTTACAGATGTCTTCACAAAGGAATCAGAATTAAATGCATAATTAAAACCAGTCATTACAAAAGCTTTTTACAGATTAAATGTAAGTGCAGGTTTTCAGTGTAACTCCTGTCCCTTTAATCCACTCTGTGATTTAAAACAGTGGAATGATGTTCCCCTTTCTGCCTTCTCACACAAAATGTGGAGTCTGCACCTCCAGTTGTGTCACCACACAAACGCTCCACCACAAACTTATGGCTAAAGGAATGTGGACACTGGATTTAAAGTCTTAAAAGGCATTTTAAAGTCAGATTAAAATGAAATCCACTAACACTGTCTATGACTGTGATATTCATAATGCATTAGAAGTGTAAAGTATTCATGATGCTTTATAACATTCTTCTAAAGCCTGTTTCATGTCTGAGGGGCAGAGCTTGCAGTTTAAGTGGTTTCCTTTGGTTTGCTATCCCGTCTACATTTTAATTTCCATCATTACCCGTGTCCTGGTGTCCAGCACTGGATTCTATTACAGTTGTGGGAATAAAGTCCCACTAGTCTTTGAAGGATGTCATTTTTTTTTTATTTATTTCTTGGAGACAGGACGATGAATCAGTGTGTTCCTCATTATTGCTGCTGATGCAACATTTTTTAAGTAGATGATGGTTATTTATATGGTCTCTTATGTCCTAAAATGTCTTTAAATATTCCTTCTGATGTCAGTTTGTTTCCAAGTTAGACCAGATCATTATTATATTTGGTCTCTTCAGTTATGTCATTGAGGACCGCAGGTCTGTGCAGGTTCCTTCTCAGACATCTCACACTATGGTTGGTTTGTATAGTAGGACAGAAATTGTATATGAAAGCTGATGGTTCGTTCCCATTTTGGTTTAGCTCTGAGAAGTCCAGGATGAATGGTGTCGGTGCTTTAGGACCAGAGGAACATTTTTAATTATTCCTAATGTTTGAGTCTTCACTCTGCAGTTTAAGAATGACAATTTCCTAAAAGTTCCAGTCATTAACTTTGTGTAATGAAGAGTAAAGTGTTAACAGACAGACTGTCCTAAACACACTCTTCCTGTTGAGCTGGTCATGTTATCCCAGCATGCTCTAACACGCCCATTGGCCGTACACTCGTCCTGAAGTGGGTAAATGTTTCTGAGGACAGGTGTCCTCATGTTGGATGAGCGTTGATGCTGACGTTAGCAGTAACAATAATCACGGTGAAAGTAAACGTTTACAAAATGAAATGCTCGGTCATTGCACACCTCCACAAAAAGTCTCATTGTGTTTGTTTAGCACTTTTTTACAAAACAAATCATTAATAATCCAGAGCAAAGAAAGAGTCATAAATCAAACACAAGAAATACAGAATCCTCGGTTTTGCTGTAGCTGACCTTTAACGTGAAGTCATCACTGGTCAGACTGGAATATGAATATTTTCAACAGAAAAAGTCTTTTGTGATGGGGATTGAAACGGTCAGCGCTGGAGGTCCAGGGTTGAATCCCAGTCTGGGTGGAGTTTTCATGTTCTCCCGGTGGCTGTGTGGGGTTCTCCAGGTTCTTTAGTTTTCTTCTGCAGTCCATAAACATGCATTCATGAGAAATTGGACTCTAAATATTGACCCTTTATAGTTAGTGTGTGTGTTTGTGTGTGAGTGAGTGTGTCCAGACACCCTGTCTTGGTTGTATGTGCCTAGTGCCCAAAATGTTCTCCCCTGGATGGGCATGGGGAACTCTTCTCAAACCTAATATAGAATTAAGCAGACGATAATGAATGAATAAACTTCCCTTATGTAATGTTTCTGAGTGTATGCCCAGTGATGGAGTGATGGGCATGGACCCTGGGGCCTAGTACAGAATTTAGCAGAAGATAATGCGAGAATAAGAGGTTAAGTCAGTCATTTATTATCTTCAATAGGGTGGGGGTTCCCCATGCCCATCCAGGAGAACGTCAGTTTAGAGCATTGAATTTACCTTGAATGCATGTTTTTGAACTGTGGGAAGAAAACTGAGAACCCAGAGGAAACCCACGCAGAATTCTAAATCAACACAAAATTTTGGCATTGCACTCTGCGCCGTTAAAATAGCAATCAGTCGGATCGCCCCAACTCTTAAACAGAATAATAAAGCAACACTCTGGTTGGTTTACTGACCGTTGCACCCAAAACACACCCATTAATAACCCATAGATTTAGTACATGCATTTTTGCAACTCGCTGTACAAGGTGTACTTTTATCGTTCTAATGATCGCAAAGACACACCCACTCGCCCAAAATCAATCACCCGCTTAAATTAGGTGTTGGGTTAGCAATCTAAGGGTTGTGGGTTCAAATCCCAGCCCCACTGAAGTTACCAATGTGAGAATCAGTCTGTAAGATCTTTTTGATGATGGAACAAATAAAACTAGGTGTAGGAATAAGGTTCTGGGTTTGATTGGAGACGGTTCCATGCTGATTTCAGTGTATTTGCAAGATTTTTCTCCGTTTAAAAACACATTTAAGATATTAATTTGCACACTGATTAGAATATGTGCATATGTTGCATCTGTCCTTTGATAAACTGGTGACTTTTGGGTGTTTTGGGATTCAGTCCATCTGCAAAATCATTTTAATTTACAGGTATTTATATATTTAATATTTAATCATATATATATATATATATATAAATATTTGTATCTAAAATCAAGGCCGGTGACATCATGCCAAAGCCAGCTGTTAGATAACCAGCAGTGCACGAGAGTGACGTGCAATGCCAACACCCCCTACATTGTTTCCAAACCCACGCCGTCACCCCGGTCACCAGTTGCGTCACAGGGACCAGGAGTGACTCTGCCTGCTCTGCGTTCCCATGATTCTCAGTCAAACACTCACCTCCTGCCCTCGGTACGCCCAGACTGGTTCTTAACGGACAGGTTTGGGCTGCACTTGAACGCAACCAAGATCGCACACTCGCCTTCCTGTTTGTAAAAATAGCTCGAGATAAGCTCAGGAAGCATTGCACGACACTGACGCTGTCGACTGTTGTGTCATGTTCAGGCTTCTGCAGATGATCTGGGATTTAACCTGGTTGTTAAAAAAAAAAAAAAGGAGTTTTTCAGGTTTGGGGACTTTGCAGAAATCTACATGAAACATAAAAACAACGCGGTTAAAAACGGATGTTTATAGTCATGGATTATGAGCAAAAATCATCAAATGAACCAGAAACTGGTGATTTAGTTTACAAGTGATACTACATGGATGAGGAAGATCATCAGAACCTCATGGTTTCAGTTCAGCTCTTCGCATTTGAAGCTCGAATCCTATAATTCAGCTCAGGTTCTGAAATCTCCATCGAGGTTTAAAATGAAGCTTCTTGTAATCAGTAGCTGAGTCCTAGTTCAGATTGGGATTATTTATAACATACTGAAGGTCTTCAGGGGTGGCGTAGTGGTCAGCACGCTCACCTGGTGAACAGAATACCAATCTTGAAGGAGTTTTCAGATCTCGCGTGTCCGTGTGGGTTTCCTCCGGGTTCTCTGGTTTCCTCCCACAGTCCAGAAACATGAATTCAAGGTGAATTGACTTCTCTAAATTTCCACTCCAGCAGCGTGTGAGTCTGGTGTCTTGTTCTGTCCCTGTGACGGTGGTAGTGTGTTAAGCAGAAGACGAGAGAAATGTTTTTACACACCAGTATCTCACATTACATTTATTCATACCGCTGACAAATCAGCTGCAGAAGACATTCAGTAAAAAGTTCAGATGGATTCAGTTCATCAGAAAAGTTCAGTAAAGCTTCACCGTACATCAGGATTTTGGTTTCATCCCATCACGTCACCACAAAGAATTTCCACCATGAAACTGGTTCCAAAATTATAATCTTTATTTTGAGATGTTTGCACTCTGTATAAAATTACTCGCAGACAAAGAACTATTTGAAAATGAAATGTATTAAAATATGAGAGGAATGACGCCCTGATTGATTTATTACTTTATCACCCGTTACGGGACAATCCTAGATTTTGAGGGACGGGTGGCGCCATGATGCGTCGCCCAACTTCAGTCTGACAGTTCTGTCATATTTCTGCACCTGCTGATGTGAGCTTTAACTCGAGTGGTTTTTCAGGTTTTGGGGTGAGACCGTCTCTACTACAACAACATCAATGTGCGTTATAGAACTCCACTCGCTTCTACAGTCGATTTAATATAAACATGTGAAGAATGATCTACTCAACTGCCTCATGATGAATCAGGGAGATAAATGTATGTTGTACTCCCCACCTCTGAGCTTATACACACAGTATATACATTAAAGCCATTGATGAATATGTGGGTTTCTGCAGATATGGATTCATCTCCTTACTGCCCTCACCACCCGCCCTGCTTCCAAAGATTCAACCTGACTCTCACAGCATCAACATTAATATATATATATAATATATATATATATACCTATAAACACCAACACCCTCACTGACTCATCATGATTTCTCCCGCTTCCCGAGGACCTACAAGGCTGAAACTTGGCTCCGTGATGTCCTCCCATGTTCCTGAAAAAATAAGTACTTCTTACTTTCCTACATTTGACGGTTTGTTTGATCTCGCCATCGAACGAAAGAGCCCTCCAGCGTCACATCATGACCTTCCTGAGTACATACAGGGCCGTGGCATTGTGATGTTTTATCAGTTGTCTGATCGGTTTATTGCTTTCCTACGTTTGTTTGTTTGCTATCGTCATCAAACACAGCACCACGGATGGATTGGGTTCTTGTCAAGTACCTACAAAGCTGAAACTTGACTCAGGTAGTGCAGCTTATTCAGGATGGCACATCAATGCCAGCTGTGCCAGCAAGAAGGTTTGCTGTGTCGGTCAGC
>JAOUQT010012324.1:0-12127 GCA_025769995.1 Xyliphius kryptos | reverse complement strand
TCACCAGGACAGAGGTGAAAGACGTCCTGTATGAGAAATGGTAACTTGCTCTTATGTGAACAGTCTAGACGAGCTTTTAAGAAAGATGTAAACCTTTTCTGCAGTGTTCGCTGGCCACCCATGTCCCCCTGGAAAGCAGAGGGCACATCTGATTAGTCTGTGCAGAAACAGTAGCAAAAATTAAGAGCTAAAATAGATGTAACCAGAAAGTACCTTACAAACTCGTGCCACACGAGACACCTCTGTCACTTTGTAGGAGTCAAACTCCACTGCTGTTTCAGTAAAGAACAGGTAAATCTTATCATCGTCTCCTTCTGCGTTATTTTCTCCCTCCGCTATGTGTATCAGTCTAATAAAGCGGGGATCTAAAATCACAGAGAAAATATGTTTTTTGTATTACGGCAGTTTAAAAGGTAAGTTTTGGTCAAATATGATACTAAATACTATTTTAATGACAAAGCATGACAAAAGTCGGCAACCAAAGACAAAATCAAAAAATAACTTAACTTATACGCTGATAGAGAAATATGTACACAATATCATTTTTACCCCTTAAATACACTATGGCAATATAAAAATATATAGAATATGTGATACCTATAAAGAAAATGCATTATATTAATACAGTTTTCTCAATGATTATAAAAAAAATAAATGCAAAAGAAAAAAAACATACTTCTTGCACCCAGGTATAAAAACCCATCCATTCATTATCTATTGCTTAATCCTATATTAGGGTTGCGGTGGTTGTTCTTCATGCCCATCGCGGTCCGAACATTTCAGGCACTTAGCAGATACATCCAGGACAGCGTGCCAATTCATTGTTGGACAGGAATAAACCCCAGAATTCCAAATATACCCATATAGGAGCAATATGAAGAATGATAATACACAAAAATAACCAAACAAAACACTTTTAATACAAACCATTTAGCCACGTTCCTTCAGTTCGTATACTCTCTGGGGAGTTCTGCACCAAGGCATGTTCTGAGCCCCGGAAATTCATGGATGTAGCAAAATATAGATCTCCATCTAAAGAAGGGAATAAAGTAAAATTTCACTCTACAAAACAGTAAGCTGTTAAAACGGTTTAAAGGTCATTAAGATCAATTCATTTTTTCTATGAAGCGCTTTTTAAAAACAACAGAGGTTGCAACAAAGTGCTGTACAATGTTGATGATAAACGCAATACAACACAAAAAAATACACCCATGAAACAATATCTTATAATCTTAGAATTGTTAAAACAATATCAGTAATAAGACTTTTGACACAAAATTGTTTTAGTACTTACCCACAAATTCAGAAGCGTGCCTCTGGAAAGGATCATATGGACACTTTCCTTTTGCTTCTTCCTGTTTATTTTCTAGTGTCAGCCTACCATCTGTATAATTCTAAAGAAACATAATACAGATAGCACACACAAGATTTACTTGTTATGGCTCAATGGAAAATGAAAAAAAATATAGTGCTGTGTTTGTAAACTTTAGACTTACCATGTAGTCACAGGTTGGATTAAACGCATTGGTCCCACACACATACATTTGGTCATGAGGCATTTTATGAATAATCCGGATGTAGTTTTGACAGTCAAGCTGAAACAAAGCAGTAGAGAAAGAACTGTCCATCAGGCCACAATGAATCATTGCGCTACATTCACAAACCCCATCTCCAGAAAAGCTTTGTAACAAATAAAATAAAAACTATTAATATATTAAAATTTAATATATTAATAATATAAAAATTTCGGTTATTTGTTTATCAACTTTTAAACACATTACCGGAAATTTACAAAGAAATTGAAACAGTTTCAAATAATGAAGTTTGCTAAACATAAATCTAAATCTTAAAAAAATGTTAGGACAAAAGTAAAATTAGGTTATATTATATGGGTGTATCTGCCCAGCGCCTGAGATGTTCTCCCCTGGATGGGCATGGGGAACCCAACCGCAACCCTAGTGAAGAAATACGCGGAAGATAATGGATGAATATGGATATATTTGGACTATATAGACACATATGGACTGATCTATACAAGAGGATGAGTCCCCCACTGAGCCTTGGGCCTCCCAAGGTTTCTTCCTAAAAAAATATAGAACATCATAACAGGAAGTTTTTTCTTGCCACTGTCGCTTCAGCTCTTTATTTATTAATTCATTCATTCATTATCTTCTGCTTATTCCTTTATGAGGGTCGCGGGGGGGGAAGGTTCCCCATGCCCATCCAGGGGAGAATGTCTCGGCACTGGGCAGATACACCCAGAACAATCCATCGCTGGGTACACACTCACACACACAGTCACACACACTATACACACTATACAGGGCAATTTAAAGCAATCAATTCATGTTTTTGGAATGGGGGAGGAAACCGGAGAACCCGGAGGAAGCCCACACAGACATGGGGAGAACATGCAAACTCCACCCAGATTGGGATTCGAACCGGGAATTCCCAGCGCTGAGAGGCGAATGTGCTAACCACTAAGCCACCGTGCCGCCCTGGCTCTTTATTTAAATATATATAAATATACTATTATATAATAATAATATATAGATCAATATAGATAAATTACCTGAACTTGGTCTTTGCAAGCAACAATGTGTTATTGTCTTTAACTTTAGACTTCATGGGAATATTATCAGTAAGTTTAGAGACATTTCTCAATGCAAGATTGCAAATAATTCAAAACTGTATCAACAACTGTAATATCATGAAGCACCATGTGGCTCCCTGTAGCTGCTCACATTTAGTACAAGGCACTAAGCCTGGTCTACAGGACAATCTCTGGATCTGCCCTCTCTAATCTTCACTCTGACTCATTCACTGCACTCTAGTGATGAATGTCGCCTGGTGATTAAACCTCACTGTGGCCCTAATTCTCCCTTCGTATCGTTCACCACTGCTAACACTGTCCGTAAGGCTAAGTCACTTAGCATTTTGAAGAAACATATCAAAACACAAATCTTACACACACAAAAATCCAGAAGCTATCAGAATATTTTTGCGACTTAGATTAGGGCTACATATTTTATCTAGTCTATTTTTTTTTTTTTTAAAGTCAGCAAATTCTATTAATGTCTATAGCTACCTTCAAACTGCACCTAAAAAACTTTCAAATACAATAAATTTACCTCATAATTCTTTCCTTTGGTTGAACAATCAAGTTGTCGTTCTTCAGGTACGTTCCACATCACCTTTAAAAAAGTAAAAATTCTGTAAGCATTAACAGAAGTAAATCACTACTAAGCCTGTCATGTCTACAATGAGATTATCTTTAAATCTAAAAAAGAACTAACGGCACATTTTCCTGACCATAGCCTTCTTTTGGGTTATATTGGTGAGGTTCAGGGCAAAGATGGCCCCTCGAGCACCGAGAATGAGCTCATCGAGGTCCTCTCTCAGTAGCATGCTGGTGTAATTGGATACACCTGGTTCACGGAACATAAATCCACCGATACCTAAAAGCAAAATAATGTTTACTTCAAAATTTAGATAATTAGCAAAAACAAGTGTCCATTAAAATGAACAATTAAAGTATTACATTTTCGAATAAAAAAGCAGGTGGCACGGTGGCTTAGTGGTTAGCACATTCGCATCTCAGCGCTGGGGATTCCTGGTTCGAATCCCGATTTGGGTGGTGTTTGCATGTTTTCTAAATTGCCCTGTATAGTGTGTGGATGTGTGATTGAGTGTTTGCCCAGTGATAGATTGGCGCCCTGTCCTGGGTGTATCTGCCCAGTGCCTGAGGTGTTCTCCTCTAGATGGGCATGGGGAATCCCCCATTAAGGAATAAGCTGAAGATAATAAATGAATAAATAAAAAAGCATGTACTAATATAAAGTAGAAAAAAACATTATTGTTACAAGATTTAAGTATCATTAACTTTCCAGGCCGTTGCAGTTAATTATTCATTACAGCTGACAGAATATTAAATGAATAGTAAAGAGTAACAAAGTGTGTGGTTTGTGTGTATATATATATATATATATATATATATATATATACACAACTGCAAAGTTCACTCAGAGCAACAGTTTCATTTCCTTACAGAATATTTTCGTTTTCATTGTAACTTAAACAACCATAAGTTTTTATTATTGATTTCAATAGCAGGAGACATCATTTTACAGTTAAACCAACTAGCTGCATTTGTCATGTTTCTAGCAGCTTAGTACTGAATAATTAACACGTTATGTGATGTTTTTACTCTCTGGTTAGTGGTCACTAATATCTCTGCCTGTTCATTTGCCATGTCATTTAAAACTTTAATCCAAATTCTTAAATGCTGACAAATAAAAAAAACAAGTGCAAATACTTTTGAGAAATATATCAAATGAATAAGTAATAAAGCTCACAGGTGTGGTATGAGTATAATATTTGGAAATATGAGAAAAGAAATGTAATTAATTATTTTTATTTTATTTAAAGGCTTAGTTTTTTTTAAAGTAGAACAAAACACTATATTGACAAAAGCATTTTTAAACCCACATTTACAACTACAAGAGCTTATATAACACGCTGTGTGAAGTCGGCCCCTCTTTTGCAGCTAGAACACGTGTACTTTTTTGGAAGGCCATGCTACAAGACTTTAAAAGGAGAGGATTTCTGCCTATTAGCCCCAAAAAGAAAAGAATAAAATAAAAATTTTATAAATACCGAATTAATAAAACCACAATTAGGCTGCTTGATGTTTGATGGAATAAAGGTCAGGAGTCTGTTGGCCACTGATGTTCTTTCAAATCACCTAACCATGAACATTTTTAAAAAAAGAATTTTTTTTTTTTAAATATATAAATCCCTGTAATAAATGCTATAATTATAATTGATTACAATTCTGGTAGCAAATAAACTTAGCTCATGTCACTCAGTGAATAATTTTAAGTAAGAAGCTCATAAATAAATGTATGATGACGTATATTTTATGCAAGTTTTTTTTATCTAAAGGATGTTATGAATTAACCACAAAATGGTGCAAAACTATGACTACAATACACATTTATTCTACACATAATTAGGAGCTTTTTGAAGTTGTTTAAAATAATTGCAGCTCACTTACTATTAAGTGTAAATGTTTTCCGTGGCACGTCGGGTACAGGCCAGTCTTGACCAGTATTTGGTACAATAAGAGCTCCTAAGAATATCACCAAATGAAGCAACATGCTCATCGCTATTTCACAAGGCTGCTCTTAGTCCTTTAGTCATCAAATGCAAAAGTAACTGTGCTGGTGTGTCTCTGCTTCATCCACTCGCTACCCAAAACTGTCTCCATACAAAGATATATATCGGCAGGTTTAAGCCATGCGGGCGGTCTTATTGTTGAAGAAACTGTGTGAGGTCATCTAGAAGAAAAAGTGCAAGTAGAAAGAAAAAAACGTAACAAAGAGTTAAAGTACAAGAGGCAACAGTGTTAGTAATAATTCTGTCACTGCTATAGTAATGTTAATGTTGCTGTTTTTGTGTAAGAGGATGTGATGAGACCAAAACCACAAAAAACAGCTTACAGGTTTCCAGGGTAGCATTTCCATTGCATCAGTTCAGTGTGTTTTTTTTCTAAATAACGGTTTACTACTTGTTAAAAACTCAGGTACTATTTCATTTTACAATAAATATTTTACACTATAGTGCATTACAATAATTAATAAATGTTTACACTGTAAGTCCTGTAAGATTTACAGGCAGGTTTGTGTAAACAGCAGACTTTTTTTTTCACAAGACCGGTAAAAATCTTGCAAAAAGCGACTGAAGCTGGTACAGAGATGAGCAGCACAGAACATTTAAGGTGATATTTATCAGTTTCCTACCTTGTTATGTCATTGTTAATGATTATTGTGAGAAATCATCGACATGATCACTGTGTTTAAATAGATATAATATATAATTATTAATAATAACATATCAATAAAGGTGTATTAAGCAAATTTGTTATTTCACATGTGTATCATACTTGTAACAATTGCATTAATCACTACCCAAAAAGGTTGGTGACAACTGCTATGCACAGTTTCCTATGGTCTTTTATACAGATTACCTCTGATCACCAGTCAAAGTTTTGGTTCTCTATTATATAGATATCTATTTTATAGTATCATGAGCCTCTGTTTAGATGGATCCTTAGCCCTTATTGCTTAGTGGTCACAATAGTGTACTTCCTCTGCTAGTTTACTTATAACTACGTCATTCTATGTTCTTTAAATATTGTATGTATTCAGGCATGCTGACTGTTTCATATAATGCTGTATATAGGAGTGTACAGCATTTACAGGTGCCTATATTAACAGTTCAGTCAGAAATTGCTGTAAGAGTGCCACTGATTGCATGGTGAATTACTTTTATTTCAAGAATGTTCACTAAATGCAACTGTGCCCAGGGCTGGACCTGTAATCTGGCATACCGGGCATTTTCCCAGTGTGCCGACCATCCTCAGAAGCAGTTGTTGTTGGATATATATATTTTTTGTTTTACAGATGGCTGTGTAGTTAAACTCCCGCCAGTATTGCCAACTTAGGGATTTTGTTGCTATATTTAGCGGTTAGTCAACACTCTCAGTGAATAGTCACACGGTCAGTAGAGCTGAACTGCATTGCTCCACGTCCAAAATGCGTTTGGGCAAGACACCCGCGGAAACGCGAGCAACAGGCACATACCATCAGCCAACAACTGTGTTTTAATTCATTTAAAATAATGTGGATATAAAACCTTTACATACGAGTCCCTTAAACCCAATCGAGCAGCGAAACATGAAAATCAACATTCATAACCTCATAACATTGCAATATTTCGGAAAATAACATCCACCACAAATCCTGATTATTTGTACACAAAATATGTCATCCTAGTTCCATTAAGAAGTCATTTTCTTTTGCCATCAAAGCTGATGTTTAAAGTTCAATTGTATTTTTGTAATAAGTTTTAATTGGATTAAAATGTCTGCTCATCAAAAGTACTCTTCAAACAGAGGGCATGAATACACTGACATATCTGATTGGTTGAAGAAACAGGTTATTTAATGCTACTGGACCAGCAGAACTTAATCTTCACGGATCTGGCCCCAGATTGGTACAACCTGAAGTAGTTTCTAAGTAGTTGAAGTGCTTTTGCCATATTTGTGTAATTTAGCTTGCTATATGTCTTTGGGTGGTATCTTGTTTCTTTGGCAGACAAGAAAAAAGCATCTAATTCGATAAGAGGTGTTTTATGAGCCACATTTTTGTTTTTCAGATGATAGATCAATACTGGCAGTAGCATAGGACTATTTACTACAGTATTCCATTTCCCCCTTTAGTTTCCAGATTTCAGTTAACTCTTTTCATCCAATCACAAGTTCACTCAGTTTCCCACTCGTGCCTTCTCCAACCTGCTCCCACCTCCCCCATTAAACATACAGTTGGATTCAGATTTGAACTTCATTAACTGAATAAGTGGATCAATACATACCTTCAGCTTAGAAGATGGCAGTAATGCACCTGCAGTGGGTTGGCCATTTGCCATAATTCCTAAAAGAAGAGGAGGATTTAAAACATAGAAAAATAATGTCTTAAATGTTGTTCAAAATAGGTTTAGAACCTGTTTTGGAAATGTATTAAATAAAAAGTACCGTTTTTTCTTTTGAAATGAAGAGAGTAGAAAGTAAAAAGTATTAAGTGACAGAAATAATATTTAATACCAAAAAAAAAAACAACAAAAAAAAACGAAAGATTACTACTAACCCTGTTTCTTTGATATCATTGCGTAGTGATCCACCAATGGGAGTTATCCAGTCCTGACCTCATAGAAGCATTGCACTAAATCTGGCTTTATAGACACGAACACGCGTCCAATGCTCGTTGGCCATCCAACCTCGTAGCATTAATTGGACGAAGCATGTTTCTTTCTCAGTGACCGTAATTTGTTTCTCGTGCCGAAACCATGGATCTCTCAACTCAATGATATCAGAGAACCGGGTTTACAATAGTAGCCTTTCATTCTCTTTCTTCTCATTCTTCTTCAAGATCAACCTACGGGAGGATCTAGACAACTTCCCGATTGTGTCGCACAGGGACGGTGCTGGGAACATCCCACTGCCCATAGCCTGCACCTTTCTACCTGAACAATGGGTGAGGGTCTGAAACAGCACAATGTGGTGTGTGAACTGAGCTAGATACACATGCCTGTGTGCTATCAGCTCTGCTGATATCTACCAGTGTGCTATGGCATTGAGACAGTAAAATCTTGCATGCTCAAGGGGTGAGACAAGAAAGCGTGCAGATCACGGTCACACCTAACAAAGTGCGAGAGACAGTAAAAGTGCTGTCTTGAACGACAGAAGCATTAAGCTAACTTCCTCCAGCGACTCAAAAGAGGGCACAGAGAGGGTCTCAGGCACCAGTGAGATTCCAGTTCGAAACGATCTACTTAACAACAAGCAAGGCACGACCCCTAATTTCAACCCAAGATGACTGTATTTGATTGTTAAAGAAACCGGAAATCTTTTTCTGGCAGTTAGAACTTATTTTAAAAAACGGACTGGATTATGTATCGATTATAGTGATTTTGCTTTCAGTCAATGCATTTATAAACCAAACATTGTTTTTTTATTATAGTGTGTTGGTTACCATTTTATAAAAGCAATAAGGCAGTCGAGGTTTTGCATTATTGGGAATAAATTTGGGATTACACAGATTACACAGCATTCCCATGTTTTTTACACAATAATATGCACCCTTTCTCGCCTTATTAATTTTATACCATATACATTTAGCTGTTTTTTTTTTATCCAAATCGACAAGAAAACTGTGCCAGGTGAGAGGGGGAAATGGAAGCTCTAACACTGTATCGCTATCTCTTGAGTGTGATCACCAAAATTGAGGCCTACTGCATCGAATCAAAGCAAACAACTGGAACATCAACTGACTTCCTACATCTTTTACCTCAAAAGAAAAAAATTGACACACTACAACTAGTGTTGGGCAAGTGAAGCCTTTCCCAACAAATGTGCCGAAAAAAAAATTTAAGTTTTAAAGTTTTAGTGACGCTGAAATCTAGTGAACAACTGAAGCCATAGCAACCTTTAAAGAGCATTATAAAGTGTTTTAATAAAGCACTGTTTTAGTCCTATGACAGCAACAAATGTTCAGAAAAGTCTAGAGTGCTCATTCAATTGCTTTGTTCATTTATACCAATTAATTATTATATTGCCATTACAATAAAATATACAGATACTCTACCTCATACTCTTAACACATTCCAGATTAAGCCAACAAATAAATACAAAATAAAACAAAGGTAAATTGTTGGCTAAGGGTTCATAAACTGCTCAAAAAACTAAAGGGAACACTTAAACAACACAATGTAACTCACAAGTCAACCATACTTCTGTAAAATCAACCTGTGCAGTTAGGAAGCAACACTGATTGTGAATCAATTTCCCTTGCTGTTGTGCAAATGGAACAGACAACAGGTAGAAATGAGAGGCACTTAGCTAGACAACCCCTATAAAGGAGTTCTGCAGGTGGTGACACACACCTTTTCTCTGTTCTCATCCTTGCTGGCTGATGTTTTGGTCACTTTTGCATTCGGTCAGTTCTCTCATAGTTGCTCAGGTAGTGCAGCTTATTCAGGACGGCACATCAATTTGAGCTGTGGAAAGAAGGTTTGCTGTGTCTGTCAGCACAGTGTCCAGAGCATGGAGCAGATACCAGGACAGGCCAGTACACCAGGAGACATAGAGGGGGGGGCTGTGGGAGAGAACATCTGTCGCCTCATCAGGAGCATGCCCAGGCGTTGTAGGGCACGTGGAGGCCACACACACTACTGAGCCTAATTTTAACTGAAATTGGATTAGCCCGTCATTTGATTTTTTTCAATTTGATTTTGAGTATGATTCCAAATCCAGACCTCCATGGGATAATTTGATTTAGATTTTGATCATTTTTATGTTATTTTGTTCTGAACGCATTTCACAATCTACTAAATAAAGATTGTCAACTGAAATATTTAATTCATTGATATCTAGGATGTGTTATTTTAGTGTTCCCTTTTTTGAGCAATGTATGTGTGTTTGTGTGTGTAGCACTTTTTCAAACTTTTGTTTAAAACTGTAAATACCGTCACAGATCAACACAGAAATCCAATGTAATTCTTATAATTATAACGAGCTGATTCAGGGTTAGTGTTCACAACATAAAAAGAAGACCAGTCTGAATTAAAAGCATGTCCAGCAGCATGTTATTGGTGGAGGATTTGGGCAACGAGCTGCATGCCTGAATGTGTTACACACTTTACATCAGTAACCGCAGCAGTGCTGAGTGCTGGACCAGCTCTGCTTCATGGATGAGTCATAGTTCACAGTGGAATCTGTGTGACGGGAAAAAAAGCCGAAGGATGCCATCTTTTCTGAAAGTCGTCCTCCAGTTGATGTGCACTATGAGCTGCGCGTCGTCTGCACTGCAACAGTTGTTTACAGCTGCAAAGTCTCCAAGTCTGACTTTGCACAATGTTGGAAGTGCGCACCCAGAAGCGTCTTAATGCTACAGATCGATAATACACCCAAAAATGTACTATCCTTCATTATCCTTAAAGAGAACACGATCAAGATTGATTGAGGTTGTATTAATAGGCAGTGCGTCTATGGCAAAGCCTTCTTTTCTAATATTCACTCTTTATTCCAGTGGCATTCCAGGCGCTCGTGATGAAATAGAAAAGTATGCACGTAGGCAACTGACACGCAAAGAGTTTAGATTTGACACTTTTTAAAATCAGACAGCCCATATGATTGCAGAAATAATAATAATAATAATACTAATAATGCATTGTGTTTTAAAGAATCTAAGTGGGGCACTGTGATTTATTCCGCCCTTAATATGGAGATTTTGCTTTGTTCAGCCGGCGTCTCTGTTTTCTTTGCGGTGTGTGTGAGGGATGGCGTACCGTATCTGGCAGAAGTGCTGAGCTGGTGACTTGCGGTCAAAACAGCAACGAGGATCCAGAGGCGCGGCGACTCCATGCTTATCCCTGAACCAGCAGCGCAGCGCAGCGCAGCGCGCACAGCGCCCTTCCCTTTCCTTCAGTCCCCTGATCTTCGCCTTCTGTCACGCTTTACACAGTCATAACGACCTGCACTGTAGGAAGCGATGCTGTGCTGCTACGGACAGACTTCAGGAAAACACGCGTGGTTCTCGGTGCAGGTGCAAAACAGCAGCAGGCGCAAAAGCTGGGAGGGAGTTAATGCGCGAGAGAGGACAGTGAGCTGGGGATCCGCTCCAGTCTGGTGGACTGCATCCTTTTTATGCTAAGAAAGAGTTCGAACAAGGGTTATAAGGATGTAGAAAGGAAGTTTGTTCAAAGTCTTTCTTTAACATGTTTAAGGAAGACACCAAATACAAACCAGAGGTATTTCCCATGGTCCTCCATCCTTGTGCTTCTACTGATGTACCATCAGCTATTGGGGATTCAATCTTCCCAGTTTGTAAACAGCTTCATAGCAGAAGCTGTGAGACTCCTAAACTCATGACAACAAACAAACTTTCATGGACACATTACAGTCTACACCAAAACACTTACTGGTCATCACTTAATTTCATCTATCAACCTTTACATTTAGCATTTACATGCTAAAAGTTTACACATTGCTACAAAAGTATACATATTCTGCAGTTTCTACTATTTTTCCTATGCTGTTAAAATAATATTTCATATGCTGCTGAAATTCAATGTAAATTGTTTCATATTTCATATGCTACTATGTTTATATTTTAAATTACAGTAATTATGTATTTATTGGCCAATGAAACTGAAACTCCTGGTTTTAGACCACAATAATGTATTAGTTAGCTGTAGGACCTCCTTTTGCGGCCAATTCGTCTTGGGAATACAAGTCCTGCACAGTGGTCAGAGGGATATCAAGCCATTCATCTTGCAGAATAATGGCCAGGCAACTACGTGATGGTGGTGGAGGAAAACATTTCCTGACTCGCTCCTCCAAAACACCTCAAAGTGACTCAATTATATTAAGATCTGGTGACTATGTGACTATCTTCTGAACTCTGGTATGTCATCTATAATGTTGTGTGCAGTACAATATTTTGAGCAAAACTGTGCTCTTACCCTGCTAATTGAACCTTCACACTCTGCTCTTACTGGTGCAATGTGC
>JAOUQT010012314.1:0-12127 GCA_025769995.1 Xyliphius kryptos | reverse complement strand
ATATTTTATTCATTGAGATCTAGGATGTGTTATTTTTGTGTTCCCTTTATTTTTTTGAGCAGTGTATATATATATATACATACGCTGCTCAAAAAATAAAGGGAACACTTAAACAAAACACTGTATCTCCAAGTCAACCACACTTGACAACCTGATCAAGCTGTCCAGTTAGGAAGCAACACTGATTGTGACAACACGTAGAAATGAGAGGCACTTAGCAATACAACCCCTATAAAGAAGTGCTTCGGCAGTGTTCAGCAAAATAATAGTGTATATTATTAATCTGGTTCTTCGCCTGTTCTCCCAGGCGCCACTAGATAGTGACGGTGTCGCTCTGTTGGATTTTAATTTCACAAAGATGCAGATTTTTATTAAAAAATTAATTATAAACGTTTAATTGAGCTGTTATGATTCAGTTTACTTACAGAGTAACATACTGAGCATTTGACGTTCTCCTGCTGTGTGACTGATATATCATAATATATTTTAAACCTTTTTACAGTACATTTCCAAGTGAAAAGGGCAGAAATATCCAATCAAATACAAAACACATACCATGTCTCAGATCCTCACCTGTATCACCTTAAAAAAAACTCAGATCGAGATTCGATCCTGTATCACCAGTGCTGAGAGGCAATGCTAACCCCATGCCCCCAGCACTGACAAGTTAATTGACATAAATATTTTCTTTTGAGCCAAAAACAAATCATTCTTAATGAGATGTTTGCTTTTGCAGCAATTTGCAAGTTTTGAAAAAGGCACTAATTGTGATGCCAATGTAAATCATGATATGAGAAATCGACTGAAAAACTGTAAATAAATAAACAGATAACACAAAAAACACAAATTATTAGATTAAAATCATGTTTAATGTGTAATAGACAAAAATGTAACTTTATTGTTACAATGAAAATCATTGCTACTAACAGTAAATAACATACTACAGGTGGTACTTTATTGATAGCAAAAAGTTGCAAAAAAAAAAAAGCTATTTGGTTTCAACCAAATAAAATAAAATCTTACAAATCAAATGTAAAACTTAAGAAGACAAAAGATGTATGTGAAATACATGTTTAACCAAGAAGATAAAAAAAAAATTAAATGCCTTGTTTACAGGACAAATTGGTTGCTTGGTGGTGCTGAAAAAAGCTCTGTTGGCAAACAGAGTTTTTCTGTTTTGTGTTTTATGTTCCACCTTTGTCCATAATAAGAGTCCCCTTTAATTTACAAAAAAGCATACGAGCAAGTAAGCCAGCCAAAGTTTCCTTTCCTTTCCTTAAGCTTCAACATCTGCTGGCCAACATAAGATTAATTGTTTAAAAGAGGAATGAATGAGACAAAAAAGCTTTAAAACTCTCAACATGATTCTATTTTCAAGGTCTGAATGTTGGCGTCTTCAGCTTTTCCCCCATAGCATATTTTTTCAGATCTTTGAGTTTCTGTACTCTCTCTGTGATCCTCATCTCCTCCACTCTCTCAATCAGAAAGTCAAGATGCTGCAGAGTAGATTCAGAAACACTATGTAGAGCAATTTCTTCCAGAGTTATAACACACTGATAACACTCCTCAACCAGTCTGATCCTCTCTGCGTCAAGTTCCTTGATTTCATTCTCCAGTCTAGTTATTAAAAACGTGTAGTGTTTAAAGTTTGTTTCATATTTAATTTTTAAATCCTCCAATGTTTTCTTCACCGTTCTTGTTTTTAGCTCATAGATTTGATTCAATTTTTCATGTTTACTGTGGTCACACTTTCCAGTACACACTGTACATTTACCATCTTTCATCACACTGCACCAATAAAGGCTTCTGACCCACCAGCATCCTGGGTAATGACAGTTCTCCTGACAGACAGTGCAGCAGGTTGCTTTTTTTTTCCCTTTACTTTTTATTGGCACGAGATCTTTATAAACTTCAACCACATCAAGTTCAAAATTATTCATTTTTGTTTTTTTAGTCTCCTGTCTCTGCAGAGCCTCTTTCAACTGTTCAAGGTTAGTTTTTTTTATTTCTGCTACTGTAATTCGATCTTTCAAATTACTAATTGATGCTGCTAATTGTTTGCGCCTTCTCAGAACAGTTAGAGACATCTTCAGACTCACATTTTTACTGTCATTCATGAAGTTCAAAATGTTCTTCATGCTTTTACTGAGCACATTCCATGCTGTTTCATAATCATCCAACATGTCTTCATCTGGGTTTTCACAATGAAAATTGTCAAATGTAAAATAAACAGGTTCTCCTTTATCATTCTTGGCACATGGGATTTCAGACCGCTTGATCGCCTCAATGGCATTACGAGGTTTTCTAGGTGAATGTGTAACAAACACCACAATGTTCTTTTCCACATCACTTCCAAATAATGACAGAACACCATCAAAAACATACCGCTGGTGTTCAGTGAGGCGATTGGTTTCTGATGTCACAACCAGACCCACTGCACTTAGCTCCATAATGCCATCAGTGGATCTGAACAACTCGTGGATCATTTCAATAAGTTTTGAATCTTCTTCTTCTTTTCCGTCTGTACTTCCAAATCCAGGAGAGTCAATAATTGTGAGAGAGATGGGACTCTCTTTCAAAAACACATCATACACTGTAACTACCACCGTTTGAGAATTAAACTGCTGATCTTTGGTCTCAATGATCTCAAACCAAATTCTGTCATCAGGTGTGACACCCAGCAGATAATTCACCATGGCATTGATGAGAGTCGACTTTCCCACTCCAGTCTCTCCAACAAGTAATATACTTTTATGAGGCTTTTTCTTATCATTTATTCCAAATTGTTCTTTTCTCAGATATTCGTCATTATTGAGAACAGTGGTATTTAAAATATATCTGGTGAGAGGGCCTTTAATTGATCTGCTTTTTTTCATAATGTCATGTAGTTCTGTCCTCAATGAAGCGTTTAAGTCCATGTTCCTATATTAAAAGATGTATATATTGTAAATATACAATTACTATAATTTTTCTCAGTATATAAAGTTATGCACTTGTCAACAGTAAATAAAACAACAAAAAAACATATAAAATGTTTTAATATAGTAAAAAAAAAACAGTTTAATAGATAGTTAAATTATTCAAATCTTACCGAAAAAAAGAAAATGGACATTCTGCCATCACTGAGATAATTCAGAAAAGCACAGAACCTTTAACCTAAACATGGGCGTAAAGGCAAAATTAAAAACAACACAATACACACCCTTAAACTTTAAGTGATTAAAATTATTTCATTATCAATAAGCATATGTTAGATTGATTTCTGTTAATGATTAATTTTAGATCCTTTACCAAAATACTTCTTGAGTTTGAATATTTATGGTACTTAATGTTATTAACGTTCTGCAAACGTATTGCTTATTTAATGTTAAGGTTCAAATAATGTTAAAGCCTTTAAGAATTGGTTTTAGTTTAATAGTCTACATAAATAGAGAATGTTGGGGTAGGACAATGTAACATATTAATGTCCTGTTTTATAATTCAATTATAATTTTTTTTTTTTTTTTGCATTTTAATAAATGACAAAAAAAGAGAAATACTGAACGTTAACAAGAACAAATATATTTAACAATACAAAATAACAACACCTACCTGCTGATATAAGAAGTTTCTCTGAGGCTCTGAGAACAAAAGCAAAGGAAGTCCTGCAGTAAAACACACCCCTTCATATGACGTGATCAGCTGATTTACAAATCACATTACTCTCAGTTTGATGTCAGAAAAGTACATTTTACTCCTCAAACTATTTTTTTACAGTTTTATTGCAAATGTGCAGTAGGATAATTTAATTACTAATTTTATTTAATACGTATTTACTAGTACCTTTTTTAAACCAGTTTTTATTTACTAAACAAAATATAGTAGCCTTTGTGTCAACTTACATTTTATCCTTTAAAAAGGTTCTACTATAATCACTATATTCTCAATACTAAAGTTTACACTAGATTATAAAACACAAGCACTTTATAATACTAAGAGTTTTTTGCAAAGTAGCACAGCAAGGCTATGAACAAAAACATAATGTGTATTAAATAAAATATTTTTTAAAATAGTTAAGTGATATGGAATAAACAAAAGAAAAGACCTTTTCAACCACATGAAACTGCAGTAGGCAGCTCAGAACACACAGAAAGGTTTGTTAAACTTGGTGACCCTCATTAGATCACCTGGAATTTTAGGCATATTATTGTTTCATTACATTATTAATGATAAAATCATTTAGAAATTAAGCATATTCTTTAGCTTGTAATTAACTATAAAAAAACGAATTATGAGAAAACAATTTTGCAGCTATTTTTATAACAAATATATTTTTCTTTGCGTGAAATTGAGCAGCTCATTTAGTTAATACAGTTTGTAATTACATAACACTATGTTGTAAACAGAGTTCAAAATTCTACATGATATTTAAACAAATTTTTATGTTTATGTGTTTTAATCATTTATTAAATGCGATATTGTTTTAACTGTTGTAAAGCATCTTTGAGGCTGCAGGAAAGTGTTATACAAATAAAATGTATTATTGTTATTACTATTATTGTTATCATCATCCCATCACACTTATAGAGCAGTTGGTATAGTGAAAAGAACAAACAGTTTAACAATAACAAAGACTTTAAAGTTTGTTATTTAGCTAACATTTGTATTTAAATAATTAATACTCAATACTGAATTGATTTTGATTACTGTCCCCGTTTAATAAGAATTTGAAAATAGAGAAAAACACTTCACCATATTTTGCAAGCATTTCTTTTTTTTTTTTTTTTTTTGGGGGGGGGGGCCATAACTTGATTCATTCATGCCTAATGTATATTAAAGATAAAAATACATTAACTTACTGATAAAGTACCAGACAACAGCAAAATGCTTTGAAAGTTCCATTTTCATTTTATTATAATTCTTCACTTCACTGCATGTTTCTATTGTAGGTGTTATTTAATAGAAAGCTACAGACAGATTTGGTTATAGTTGTTTTTATCTGTTAAATTCTTTAAAAACCTCAGAAGTTCGAAACCAAAAGAGAGAAAATACAGTTTCCTGACTTGTGCAGAACACTTAATGCCCACAGCTTCCGTTTTGCAGTCTTGCAGTTTTGCAAAACACCGTGCTGTGTGATGGAAAAAAGAATCTTTATGACAGGTCAATGACATTTATTAAAAATATTACAAAATATTTATTAAGACGATAACAGTATGACTTTGCCAAGCATGCTAAAATAGGCAAGGATCAAAGTTATGAGAAATAAAGGGGTATTTAAGCACACTTTTGCACTTTAGGAGTATTACTAATGCCACCACCCAAAATCCACATATTCTAAATGGTTATGTATGGTTAAGTATTCTTTGTGTAGTGCAGAATTATATAAAAAGAAATAATAGATATAGGTGGCCCCAGACACAATGTCAATGTATAATAATTATATATACTATATATATATAAATACTATATATATATTCATTTACTTACAGAAATTTTACAATTGCAAATATGTACAATTTGTAGGCACAAATTGAAGCCTGAAATATCCCTTTTATTCATCCAGCAAGTATTCTTTACTCAGACTTCTTGCAAATGATGATAAAACGACATAAAAGAGGCTAAGACATTTTGGGTTGCAATGCAATCTTCAAGAAACCTTGCAAATTATTTGTTGTTGCAAAACATACAAAAAATTAAATGTGTATAATAAAACTTGTTTGGTGGGGAGGGGGGGAGGGATACAGGGGTGCCAACACTTTTAGCAAGAACAATATCACTATTAAATTTTAAAATGTCAAAATTGTCTGTAAATAATTTATCTCAGGTTTGCATGTTAATCATTCAATTAAAACCCTTTGTCCTGTTACTGAGAAGCAGTTTAGGATTCACACAGACAAATGAGTGCAGTGCAATAATGTAACTGATTTCACTTATTTAAGGTACAGTAATAGCAGATATAGACTCTGTGTGCGATTACATATTTATCAAGTGTTTGGGTTAATTCCAACTTTAGGATATTATTTTAAATAAATCATTTACTAATCATTTTTATTGGGATTCTATGACGTACTGAAAAGTACTGAGTACATTTACATTACATCCAAAAGCGACTTTCAAGTATCTCAACTTGGTTGAGGTTAGAACACAGGGTTGAAACAGCACCCTGGAGCAATGAGAGTTAAGGGTCTTGCTCAAGGACCCACATTGGTAACGTCAGTGAACCTGGGATTTGAACCCCCAACCATCTGATTGATAGTCCAACACCCTAATCACTGAGCTACCACTCCCTAGTACTGAGTACTAAGTACTGAGAAAAAGAAAAACATCAATAATGTGTCAACTTTTTATTCATTATCTTCCGCTTATTCCTTTATGAGGGTCGGGGGGGGACAGATACACCCAATCTATCGCTGGGGCACACACTCACACACACAGCCACACACACATACACCCACTATACAGGGCAATTTAGAGCATTTAATTTACCTTGCATCCATGTTTTTGGGATGTGGGAGGAAACCGGAGCACCCGGAGGAAACCCACGCAGACACGGGGAGAACATGGAAACGAACGTGTTAACCACTAAGCTGCTTAGTGCCGCTTAATGTATCCACTTTTTTATTTTAATTCAAACTATTAATAAATTCAACTATAATCAAGTTATATTTTTATAGGTTATGCTATAATACGACACGGAAAGTTCAGATTATTTGTGCATGGGTTTTATTTTAATAGAAATTTGTCGTTTCAATTTTAAAAAAGACATTTAAAGCATTTGCATTGCAGCATAGCAATTCAACAATAGGTGCTTGAATATGATATTGTTTAGTACTGAAAAAACAATGTAAAAAATAAAACTACCCTTACTCAACCAAATGAAGCTGATTTACTGTAGACAGCTGAAAATAGACAAGTGTGATAATTTTAGGGTAAAGTTTCTGAATGAATCACCTGCACTTTCCAGACTTAGTTTTGTTTCTTTTGATTTAAGTCCAAATATTAATGATAACATCAGTTATTAACTGAGCTTAACAGATACAGTGGTTTGGGTGTGAAATGCAGATCCTCATTCTTTTTTTCCCAAAAAAAGCAATTCATTGGAATCGGAATTTCTGAAATTTTGACTACTTTAAAAAATATAAAAACCGGTGATCAGTAAAATCATGAATACAAACTTATTATCTTTAGTCATGAAGATTTACATAAAGATTTATTTTTATAAAGCCTCTTATGTTATCACACTTATAAAACAGTCTGTAAATGAAAACAACTGTTAACTTTAACATATTTAAAACTGTATAGTCAACTAAATATGAAATTAATAATTATAATTGTCTGTGATAAAATCTGGACTCAAAAATATGCAAAACTCTTTAATATTTTTACCATATTTTGCATAAATATGTTTTTTTCTTGAATGCAATGATGTGGTGGTGTATCAATCAGTCAGATCAGAGCAGCAAATTTAAAATACAAAATTTTATTCAGGACATTGGTGGACAAAGAAAAACAATACTTGCATTTTATTTAACATCAAATATAGTAACCTATGGATGTTGATGAATATCAAATGGCTTAAAATCCCAAAGCACATGAATAAAGTTACAGATTCATTGTTATTGTTATACTTTTACTTTCTTATTTTTATTATTGTTCATGTAGTGGCCTACTGGGAAAACAACAACAATAAAAACAGGAGAGAATCCATCAATACCTTCTTTTATACCTTTGTAAATGGTACAACTACTTAATTACTAACCAGTACATTTCTTCTTCAGATCTTGGAGTTTCTCTACTCTCTCTGTGTTCCCTGTCTCCTTTACTCTCTCTATCAGAAAGTCCAGATGCTGCGGTGCAAATTCAGAAACACGATGTAGAGCAATTTCATCCAGAGATATAACACACTGATAACACTCATCGATCAATCTGATCCTCTCTGTGTTCTGTTCCCTGATTTCATTCTCCAGTTTAGTTAATAAACTCATGTAGTCTTTATACTCTGTCTCATATTTCATTTTACAATCCTCCATTGTTTTAATTGCCTTTCTTGTTTTAACTTCGTAGATTTGATTAGATTTTTTATGTTTTCTGTAGTCACACTTACCAGTACACACTGTACATTTATCATTTGTCATTACATCACAATGGGAAAGATCTCTGACCCACCAACATCCTGGATAGTGACAGTTCTCCTCACAGACGGTGCAGTAAGTCGCCTCTTTAGTTAAGTTCCACCATTTACTCTCTATTGGTACGAGTTCTTTATAAACTTGATCCACCTCATATTCAAAATTATTCATGTCCGTTTTTTGTTGCTCATGTTTCTGCAGAGCTGCTCTTGTCTGTTCAATTTCATTTTTTTTAAGTTCTGCTGTTGTAATTCGATCTTTTAAATTATTGATTGATGCTGTTAATTGTTTGCGTTGTTTTAGTACAGCTTCAGTCAACTTCAAACTCACAGTGTTCCTGTAATTCAGGAAAATCATGAAGTCCTTCATGCTCTTGGTGAGCACATTGCATGCTGCTTTGTAATCATCTAACACATCATCTTCTGAAAAGTTCTCACAGTGAGCATTGTCAAACATGAAATAAACAGGTTCTCCTTCATCATTTTTGACAAATGGGACATTGGATTGTTTGATCGCCTTAATGGCATTATGGGGTTTTGTGGGCGAATGTGTGACAAATACAACAATATTCTTCTTCACATCATTTCCAAATAATGACAGAACAGAATCAAAAACATACCGCTGGTGTTCAGTGAGACGAGTGGTAGCTGAGGATACAACTAAACCCACTACATTAATCTCCTGAACTCCATCAGTGGATCTACACAACTTATGGATCATTTCAGTGATCTCTAAATCTTGCTCTTTTCCTTCTGTACTTCCAAATCCTGGAGAGTCGATGATTGTGAGAGAGATGGGACTCTCTTTCAAAAACACATCATACACTGTTACTACCTCTGTTTGAAAAGGAGACTTTTCTTTGGTCTCAATAATCTCACACCAAATTTGGTCCTTAGCTGTCACACTTAGCAGGTGATTGACCATGGCGTTGATGAGAGTCGACTTTCCCACTCCAGTCTCTCCAACTAGTAATATAGTTTTATGAGGCTTCTTCTCATCTTTTTCTCCATATCTTTCTCTTCTTAAATATTTGTCATTAATCAGATTAGTGGTATTTAAAATATATCTGGTGATCGGTCCTTCTATTAATCTGCTTTGTTTCATAATCTCCTCTAACTCTCTTGTCATTGACATGATGTCTTCACATCTACAGAAAATAAGATTTTAAACAAAATCAAAGTACATATGTAAAATAGTACTGGTTTCACAGAGCATGTTTAAAATTGTATGTTAAGTCCACCTACAAATAAAAGGCTATTTTTGGATATATTAGTTTTTTGAATTAATATATTTAGTTATATATGTAGTACAGTTACCACAAAGTCTATTTGATATCTTACCCAGGAAAGAAAGGTTGACAGTCATCCATTTCTGCAGTTTAACTAAAAAACAATAAAGATGTTTATTAATCTAACATTTTGTTTGTACTTCATAACTACTGTACTAAATAATGGTAAAACTGCTCTTATAATGCAAGTTAACATAAAATAAGATTAGTATATCAATTTTACTAAGCTTTGATATGCAGTCTTGTTGATGCCACACTGTCCTACACCATTAAATTTTTTGAGAACTATAATTCAATTAAAAAAATGAAAAACACTATACTAAGACACAATAATATCTCATTTAATTTATTCATCACTTAAAAAAGATATATATGCCAATAACAATTTAACGAATAATAATATAACCGTGATCTTGAAAAAGCACTCACCTCCTGGTTGTAACGGTGCTCGTGTTTCGTGTCTCTCTGTTTAAAATGAAACTGAAAAATGAAATGGTTGCAACCACACTCCACTCCGCCAGTTGAACAACCGATCTACATGAAATGACGTTCTGACAAAAACATATGTTTGCTGAATTGAGAACAAATAGTACGTTAGTTAGACTGTCAATAGACTGTACGTTACATAAAAGCAAAACCAGAAAGGGTTTAAAACAAAAAAATATTTAGCTAAACTATAAAAAGGCTTACAAAAATACTGCATTTATTATTAAGGATAATAATAATTATTGAGTCTGGAACCCGGGGCAACACGGTGGCTTAGTGGTTAGCACATTCGCCTCTCAGCGCTGGGGATTCCCGGTTCAAACCCCAGTCTGGTTGAAGTTTACATATTCTCCCTGCGTCTGCGTGGGTTTCCTCCGGGTTTTCCGGTTTCTTCCCACATTCCAAAAACATGAAGGTAAATTGAATGCTCTAAATTGTTCTGCATAATGTGTGTGTGGATGTGTGAGTGAGTGTGTACCCAGTGATGGATTGGCGCCCTGTCCTGGGTGTATCTGCCCATCGCCCAAGATGTTCTCCCCTGGATGGGCATGGGGAACCCCCCCTACAACCCTCATAAAGGAATAAGTAAAAGATAATGAATGAATGAGTCTGGAACCCCAGAACTTTAAAAGTGCATTGGTCAAAAAGCTATTGCTTTGTTTCATTTGGGGTTAATTAATATGTAACAATAAGCACCTGTTTAATTGAAGCCATAGTGAAAAGATTTTATTAAAATATTTTTTTGTTTGGAACAACAGGTGTTACTATACATAAAATAAAAATGTATTTGTTAAAGTTGCATAATTTGTTGTTTTTTTTTAATCATTAAATCAGGACTTACATGGTACAGATACAGTGAGTAAAATAAGTATTTAAACACCCTGCGACTTTGCAAGTTCTCCCATTTAGAAATCATGGAGGGGTCTGAAACTTTTATTTTAGGTGCACCACTGTGAGAGACATAATCTGAAGAATAAGAGAAAAAAATATGTCTGTTTTTTTAATAATTTGTATACTACTGCAAATAAGTATTTCAAGTAAATCAATGTTTATATTTGGTACGTTAGCCTTTGGTCGCAATTACAGAGGTCAAACGATTCTTGTTGTTTTACACCTGGTTTGCACAGACTGCAGCAGGGATTTTGACCCATTCCTCCACACAGATTTTCTCCAGATCAGCCAGATTTCTGGGCTATCGCTGAGAAACACAGAGTTTGAGCTCCCTCTAAAGATTTTCTATTGGATCTAGGTCTGGAGACTGGCTAGGGTCCTACAATACCTAGATATGCTTCTAATGAAGCCACTCCTTGGTTATCCTGGGGAAGGAGGTTGTTTCCCAAAATCTCGCAATACATGGCCCTAGTCATTCTCTCCATAATAAAGTGCAGTCGTGCAGCAAAACACACACAAAGCATGCTGCCTTCACCCCCCATGCTTGACAGAAGCAATGGTGCTTTTGGGATGGAACTCATCGTTTTTCGTCCTCCAAACACGGCGAGTGGAAGGCCAAAAAGTTCTATTTTGGTCTCATCTGACCATTAGAGTAAGTAAAAATGTAAAAATGTATTTTTTTGAGCAGTGTAAATACTATTTTTTGGAAGTGATTTATTTGAAACGAGCTGAAAACTGTTTAAATCTTACCAGATATGATATAATATGATATAGCTTTCTTGTCACTGATAAAAACAATCTTTAAAAACTGTGTTAAAACAGAAAAATAGGTTTTCAGCATCATCTCTCTAAGGTCGGCTCCAGAGCGGTGCTTTGGTGACGAGTGCTTTCAAAAACAGTTTTATCCAGTATCCTAAATGATAGTAATATTGTGGCGACTCACGTATCAGTATCGAGTGCGGCTCCACGTTTGGGTGGTCTAATGAAGCAGATCGGGCATTGAATGTGATTTGATGTTGCGTGAAAAGCTGTGGCAGACCTGCGGTTTGAGGAGCAGTTCATTATTGTTCTTGGACTTTAGCTCTGCCTTCAATACGATCATCCCCGGACATCTACACACCAAACTGACCCAACTCAGTGTGCCAGCCTCCACCTGCCAGTGGATTACCAGCTTCCTCACTGGCAGAAAGCAGCAGGTGAGGATGGGAAGGATCACATCAGGAACCAGGACCATTAGCACAGGAGCTCCACAAGGCTGTGTTCTCTCCCCTCTGCTGTTCTCACTCTACACAAACGAGTGTACCTCCACAGACCCCTCAGTCAAAATCCTGAAGTTCGCAGACGATTTGACAAT
>JAOUQT010012305.1:0-22692 GCA_025769995.1 Xyliphius kryptos | reverse complement strand
GCCAGCTGTGCCAGCAAGAAGGTTTGCTGTGTCAGTCAGCACAGTGTCCAGAGCATGGAGCAGATACCAGGAGACGGACCAGTATACCAGGAGACATGGAGAGAACCTCCGCCGCCTCATCGGAAGCATGCCCGGGCGTTGTAGGGAGATTATACAGGCACGTGGAGGCAACACACACTACTGAGCCTCATTTGAACTTGTCCTAAAAAAAATTTCACTAAAGTTGGATCAGCCTGTCATTTGATTTTACACTTTGGTTTTGATTAGGATTCCAATTCCAAATCCAGACCATGGGATAATCATTTACATTTGATCATTTTGATGTTATTTTATTTTCAACGCATTCCCTTTATCTACTAAATAAAGATTTTCAACTGAAATATTTTATTCATTGAGATCTAGGATGTCTTATTTTAGTGTGCTGAGATTTAAGTACATTTATTCTGCTGAAGAATTGTAATTGTAACTGATAGCGCCTACAACAGTGTATGTGTGGTGTTGTTTATTTTGAATACATTGTTGACTTAAATTTAAACAATTAAAAAACAGTGTGTTATAAATAAATAGTCTGTTTAAAAGATAAAAATAATAAAACATGTTATAGTGCTAAAATAATTTGGCATTGCAATGTTGTTTCCAGAACTGAAAGAAATGTCAAGATGCACAAACTTCACTGTCGCAGAGGTCATCAGGTAAGTGGCAGAATTTATTCATCTTTTTTTTATATGTTTGTATAGTTATATATACATTTTAAGTCTTAAAGAGAACATAAAATTAAACAAGTAAAAATGACTTAATTAATTATAATAGCACAAAGTTTTCTTTTGATTAATAATTTAAATTATTTAACTGGTTCTTTTAACCAGTCCCAACACATGGTTGATTGCACATTATTTAGTAATTTATTATTTATTTAGTAATACAAATAATTAACTAAATATATGATATTTAATGAATCCTTGTTTAAAACATATTCCAATAAAGAAATATTGACAAATAGTATTTACTTTTAAGATAAGCATTTACCTCTCTGTAATAAAAATGAAATTGGACCTTTTAAGTCCTTAAGAGCCCAGCCACAGTTCATATTATAATTTTGTGTGTATATGTATATATATTTAAAACCCTTAGTTATAAATTGACCTAAATATATATTTTTTTATTCTGAATATTTTCCTATTCTTAATATTTTTCTACAGTGCTAATTATATATGCATTTGGGTGATTATGGTTGTTATTATAATTTTTAATGGGGTCTTATGGATTAGATCACAAATACCTGACAGTATTTTTTAAAGGCAATCATTTACTCTGCTTTTACAAAAATATGTGGAAACCCAACCACCTCAATCCTTTCAAAAAAAACTTTTAAACTTCTGTTTAAAAGTGGCTGTTTAATCTTCAAAAGCCACTCTTATAAAGTCTTTCCTTCTGGTTTTGGATTGCATTGCTGGCAAATTAATCTACTTAAAATTAAAATTTAATTAAATTAAAATGTATTCATGCATTATATTATAAATCTGTATCAACACAGCCTTACATTAGGCAAAATAATAAAGTAGCTAATGTATAGACTACAAATAAAAAATACAGAGGTACAAAAGTTATATGAGGAAAAATCAAAGCTTTTAAACAATCTGTAAAGCATGATGAGCTTATATTCAACTTTCCATTTCGTCCTGAAGTTGGTCAGTGCAAAATTATGAAGTAAACCATTGCACAAAATGTGGGCCAGTCAGCATATAGTTTCATTTTAAACGTGTTGGAAATGCATTTAGTTTCGAGTTACTAAAGTCCTCCATGGTCTGTAATTTAGATGCTGAACATTTGGACTTTTGAGGGCCGTCCTTATTGTTTCTTGTGTGCATTTTAATTGAACTTCTGTTTATTAATTCACAACTAAGTAATTTTTTTACTCCACTTATCCTTTAAAGATCATGGTCCCTTTATGTCTTTGCGTTGTGATCTATCTTTTTGACCATCTTCTACTCCCCCCTCTCGGCCCTTCTGGGGTCTGCTCAGTAAGGAGCCACTGTGAAGATGGTGCTCATGTTATTCGGTTCCCTCAGGTGTGTTTGTCCGTGCAGAGCAGCTGGACAAGCTGTAAAAACACAAATACGCTTTGAAGCCGTGCCGCTTGTTGTGTCGGGTTAGATCGGGTTTCTTCACCACACATGGAACACACACGTTCTCCCACACACACATGTACACAATGCTTTAAAACCTCATTACACAGTGACATCGAAACCACCATGCCATTATCACTGCTCATAATGAAAAATCAAACCTTAGCTTTTGTGGTTTATTCGTCACTTTCTGCTGAATGGTAATTACAAGGCAGGTACATAAACACGTGGTCTACACTGAATGGCACGGCGGGTATTTTTAAAGATTGACAAGGAGGGTGGGATGAGGGGTGGATCAGTTGTCAGCAATTAAAGCATAAAAAGGTGTTTTTCACGTCGGCAATGACTTCATAATTATTATCCTACAGAGATAAAACGAGTGTGCTGTTGGATGGTATATCAAATCAACTGACTGCTTATAAACACTGCAGTGATTAGGATTAAGAGTCTGTGATTAACTACCTTCTCATTGCTTGTTTATCCCTTGACACTGCTTTGCTTGTCTTATCTGCTCTGCTGATAACCTGGTTAAACCCTGACGGTCACTCACTTACAATCTGAAATGCCATGTCAACAGCTTTCCATGTTCTCCCCGTGTGGGTTTCATCCGATTTCCTTCCACTGTCTGAAAACATGCATTCAAGGTGAATTTGCTGCTCTAAATATCCCATATACACAGAACCTTTCCAAATTCAAATTCCTTCTGCTGAGGATCTGTATGGAGATGCATATTTCATCTTCCAGCAGGACCTGGCCCATACCCATGCTGCCAGAAGCAGCACCGAAACCTGGTTTGATGCCCATGCTGTTGGGTAAGAATAATGAAGTCCTCTAAAACATTCTGGTAGACTGTTGCGGTGACCTTGGATTTAAGAAAACAGAGTTTACCAACACCTGCACCAAATATTCCACCCCAGATAAGGACTTACTGTGGAGATTTCACTCTGGACCTAAAGCAGTTTGGATTCTGTTCCTCACCTCTACTGTTCAGTAGCTGATTAGTGTGGCAGTTAAAAACGTACATGCTTTGCAAAACCTGGGCTTACGCCTAATCTATAATCTATGACATTTTAACTTTTGGAATGGAATTATAGATATTAATCAACTTTTCCATTTTTTTGAAAATTGTCTGTAGTGTTTGTTTCAGTGAGTGTGTACTTAATGATGGATTGCGTCCTGCTCTGGGTCTATCTGACCATCTCCTGGATTGGCATGAGGAAATCCCCCCCCCCAACGACTAGAGTAAAGGATTAGATAATGGATGAATGGACATCTTAATGACCTCTCATTCTGGTTCTTGCTTTGCATCTAAAATAGGTTGCTTCCTTTTAAATTGTGAGAAATTTTGGCAATATTCTCCAGTTGTTTTTGATGATCCTGAGGTCACTACAGGGTTCTGTGTGGGCCATTTAAGTTCTTCCACACCGCATTCACCCAACTTTTTTGCACCCAGGGTTAAACCTGTCGGCACTCAAAATGGCCTGGTCAGACTCGTAGTACTGTAGTCTTAAACCAGATCTCCAAAAACATAACAGTTTCATCTGCTAAATGAGGGATTCAGTATTTTGTGAATGCATTGAATAATCTTAAATAATACTAAATTACGACCAACGATAAAGCTCTGCAGCGTAGAAGATTCAATGACACACAACAGTGACAGCACCATTGGTTGTGAAACTTGAAAGACCACTGGAAACTTTTGACTTTTTGAAGAAACTTTGTCAAGATTAAGAAAAGAAGTAATGAATACTTGAACCTTTTTTATTTTTATAAGAGATGCCAAAAGCCCAAAGCAGACTCTTTGTAGTTTTGATGTTCTCTTAAATCTGGCTACATCTAACACCCCAACACCCAAGCTAGTTTCTGGGTGGGAACCGAAGCAAGTGTACAAAAAAATGAATTTTTGGATCTGATAAGATATATAGTCAGATTTCCCAGAATCATTACCCGTCTTAAGCAGCCTTGAGGAGGGGCTGTTTTCACAAGAGTTCACTTCATAGTGAAAGGAGTTTCTTTGGTGAGAACCAAAGCTCGAGTTGGATTCAATGAGGCCGAACGCCACACTAGTCAGTAGCTTATAGAGAGTTTAACATCTGGAAAGATTAGCGCTTCAGGGAGAGTTAGGGAAAGTCCTAATGCCCCATGCTGTCAGTCTAACCCTGACTGACCTTTGATCTGTGATGACCTCACCCGCCCCTGCTGTTCCAGAACTCAGCATAGACCCCCCCCCCCCCTTGGCTGAATGTTCACTGTTCTCCAACAGCCTCTTGTTTCTGTAGCGTTCTCTCTCTCCCCGTCTTGCTGTCGATGTCAGTTGTGGTTGCTGTCTCTGTGCTTGTCTTCGTCTTTCCTCTTTGTGCTCGCCGTCATAATCACATTCATTGTTCCAAATGATCGTACACAGCATGAAGTGTTTTTACATCTGCGGTAATTGTTTTTTTTTGCACTTAGTCTGCTGACTTTTCGCCACAACTGCAGGCAAACTCCTAGCATGGTGGTAAAATTTCAAGAGCCGTTCATGGTAGGCGACTTTCACACGGTGGTTAGAGCCAAAACAAGAGTTTTAACTAAAACGCTGTCAAATTATTTACCCTTGATTAATAGATATTAGTATGTAATTCTGTACTTAGTTGGCTTTGTGTTTGCGTTGTGAGAACTTTTTCAAAGCTCTCAGAACGTTGTGGGTTGTATTTTAAACGGGGGTTTGTGATGCAAGCATACAACAATATACTGTACTTTCAGATGTTATTAAACTATTATTTTGCTATAAAAAGACAATGTAATTTTGTCATGTGACGTTTAAAATTCTAATTAGTGTTCTCTATTTTATTTCAACTCGATAAAGACGCTAAAGAAAAAAAACAAAGCAAAACTAAAGCTCCTTTGTTGTTTTGACTGGCTCACATCGCTTCACTGTTCTTACTGAGTTTAGCAGGAACAAGAAAGAACCCGTAGTTCCTTAATGTCAACTTTGTTAAAGTAAGTTCCTACCCCTATTTCACCAGAATGCACCTGTGGATCGATGAGTTTTATGTGAATTTAAAGTTCAGTAATCAGCGATATTTTAAATCAGAATATCTTTGTTGTCATTATTTGGTATAATAAAATGAAGGTGCACTACTCTCTGGTATTACAAAAAAATATATCTTACATATACAATTATGTAATTTTTTTATTTTTTTTTACTAAAAGCTTTATTAAAAATAGTTAAAACAAAAAACTGTTGAGTCCCCTCCCTCCCAAATAATGGAAAAGGTGTTTTATGGAAAAATTAAAAATAATAGTACATAAAGATAGTACAGATAGTAAAGATGATACAGAAATGACAAATAAATGACACACAGTCCTTATTTCAGTGAAAACTGTTGTTATAAACAATTGGAAATATTTCACAGTGAAAACTATTGTTTTATAAAATATTGCACAAACCCAAAGTTATTTTTAAAATATTAAAATATTGAGTTTTGCCGTTATAGACCCAAATGTGTCTATATGTGCCTTGCCGATAAAAGATCTTTTTTCATAATATTAAAATTTAGTAGTGCACAATTTCAATATGCACGCTCCAAAACTTGACAGAAAGTCTTTGTAAGAGTGGTGTAGATGTAAAAAAAAAAAAAGGTGGAACAAGTTGATTTTAAATACCCATGATTTGAAAATGACATTCTACAATGCCAATATAGATTTGTTGGGCGTCCATATATATTTGTCCATGTCAATAATTCATTTGATGAGAACGGTAAGTGAGCCACCAAGACTACACCAGGACCTGTTCCTCTGCAATAAAGGTAAGTCACAGGACCCTCTTACTTACTTGCCATATACTTTAATGTGGGAACAAAGGTCGACCAGCAAATGTTTGTCGTCTGTGTAAATGATCTAGCTATCTCAGAAAAGATGAGATACTCTTTGTCTAACCTTTCAAGAGCCTTGTTTGTTTGCTTTCTCACCACTGACTTCCAGAAACAACCACTTGTCACTGATGAGCGCTAACAAGGGCCCACTAGTGCTAATATTGCGTGCCGTGCTGCACAGGCGACGGCTTTCGTGTGTTGACCGCGGACTTGGTGGTTCACGGGATTAGGGTTTGCATTGTGATGATGGCCCTGCCATCCGTGGCTGGGAATCTGAAGCGGTGTAATTGGCCCTGCTCGCTGGGTGGGATGGGTGGCATTCCTTTCTCCTTTGTCACACGGAGTGATACCAGCCAAGTGTGCATGTTTGCTAGCCCATGTATATAGATTAGGGTTTTAAGACTACACAAGTCTTGTAGCCTTGACTTAATGCCTCTGAAAGACTCTGTGCATTGTGTGGGTGTGTTGGGGTACCAGGGCTAGCCTTTGACCCCTTTCGTCTCCCCTCCCATCCCCACTGCTGTGTGTCAGATTCCACTGGAAAACCTCAGCGGACCACCTGTGCAGTTTGTTTAGTGTTTGTCAAGTTTATGATAGCTGTGTCTAATGCAGGATCATAACATGTGGCTTACACATTAGGAGTTGAGAGTCTGACATGCTGCAGAATGAGAGCGAGAGAGAGAGTCTCTCAGGAAAAATGCAACCAAAAACCTACATTTAAATACAATTCCTAAATGCCAACTGGAGGACTGTAAATAATCAGAGGCTAAGGAATTAAGTAATGCAGTAGGCTATCAGGACCTTTAAAGTGTTCTCTAAAGGCTCGAAATGCTCTGTCCGCTTCCTTTTTGTATCGATTCCTCGGTTGCATCGCTTCCAGACGTATTTATTTATTAAAGCATTTAACAATTGATGTTTCACCATCACTGGTTACCAGGTTTATTTTTTTTTCTGCCTACGCCTTCAAAATTAATTTGTGGCCCAGTAGCATTAAATGAGTGTAGATCAACTAATCAGATTTGGAGTTCTCCACATCAGTGTCTTCTTAAAGGTCCATACTATGTCAGCGTAATTACACTTTTTGATTGGGAGAGTACCTTTGAAGAGCAAACATTTTCAGCCTTTTAAAACTTATCATTCACCATTAGCTTCCATGGCAAACTAACAGGATTTTTTAATGGAATTAATGAAAGTCTTTTTAAAAAAGGAAAAAAGGAGGATGGATTTTGTACAAATCAGGATTTGTGGTGTTATTTTCCTAAACAATTTTTGAAATTTCATGAGGTTATTGTTGATGATCGTTTGACGTTACGACTGTGACGGGGGAGTGGCCTTTTATACTGGATATCTGCATAATAAGTTGTTTTTATTGCCATAAAATCGAAATTAACGAATTAGTTCAGATGGCGCATCACTGAAGGTCGAAGTGTAAAATACACGGCCCACCACTGGTCTGTAGGATACCATATACCCAAAAATACATGCGTCCCATGATCATGCTTTTAGAAATAGCCAGTCGCTATCGAGATAACACACGCCATGTGCCCTGCTTCATCCCCTCCACAGTACCCATGTGGCAATTGCTATAGAGATGGCACACGCCAAGCGCCTCCTATTATAAATGAACTGTTATGGTTCTGTGCAAACCACTGGAGAACCTCTACTCCAAACTCATACTCTTTTAATGGACCACTGTTTGCAAGTAACAGTAAAGCTGGGGCGTGAAGAAGAAGCAGGGCAACAATAAAAAGCAACCCACTCCAAGCTGTGATATTCGAGATGGGTGTTTTCATACTTTTGGCGAGCCTGCATTTAAAAAAAATGTGATCATGTCGAAGCGAAAGAACAAAAACAAAGAAAATGACAAAATTGATAATGCCCCTTTGAATATTTGGGGCCAGATGGTGAGCCGGGGGGAAGGGGGGTGTTCTGTATGTACATCTGCAAAAGCTATCAGGGTGAGAGCGGCGTGACTGCATGTTTTCTCTGCGTCAGATTTCGGCCTCGTGCCGTCGGGGGGCAGGCACCCGTTGACGCGTGATGATTTAGTCAGGTGTGAGCATGCGATTTCCAATTTGGGTGGGAAATAAATTAAAAGTGATTCTTTATGAGTACTGCGTTTTTGAACACTGGGTCTCCGGACCAACTCTGCTGTCAGTTTAATCGATGTGTTTATAGAGAATGAATGTGACATGGGAGAAGACCAACACACACAAACACACATGTAAATACTTAAATACTGCTGCCATAGATCTACGAAAATACAGGTTTGTTTAACAACTTACTTAGAAAACTGTAGGAATTGTTTGGCAAATCAACAGGGGAAACGTTTGTGCATCTAAGTGATTTTTTTTCGTTTACAAAATAACAAGGTCTCAATGATATTACATAAATAAAATTCAATGGAAGCTGTTAAAATTAACTGGATTTAATGCAAACCACACGGTGCGTTTCTAATAGCACTTCTGCACGGTACGTTTAGGCCCAAGGCATTTTTGGGTTTAAATAGCCCCTTTTACCTTCCAAAGCACCTTTAACCTTCCAAGGAACCCATGTGTGATGCTTGTCCAGCTGGACAAAGAAGGCAGGATGCACATGTGCTATCGGTGGTAAGTTTATTTAAAGGATAAAACAAATCAGAGGTGGCCTGAAACTTGACCTGAAGCAGCTCAACGAGACGTGATTCATAACAGAAGACTAGTGAAGAGGATCCAGCGTCAAATAATAAAATAAAAGGAATTAATAAAAAGACCAAATACAACAAGCCAAATAACAGACACGGTGACCACAAGAAACGGCGGCTGTTATAGAACATAACAGATGAGAACAGAGAAAACTCAAAATGTAAAGGTGATCATTACGGCGCCCTCTAGTAGCTCGGGGATAAACATGAACTTTACACATTAAGAAAAGTAAATGTGAGGTCACAAAGTGTTTGTGTCTTCGGGATGCTGATCATGAAAGTGAACCTTTGAGAAACAGATGTGACCTTAATGTATTTAAACGACTTCTTGAGAAATGTTAGGAGGAATTTTGTTGCAGCGTTGTTGGAACGGTAGAACCAATATCAAGTGGGAAAGTGGGCCTGACATGAAAAGCCTTTCTGCATTGAATGGACATCATGACCCTGAATAATGTTGATAGAAGAAACGACTTCATTAACGTTAAAGCTGTTGCATTAAGGATATGGATGCGACACGAGTAGAAATTTTGAGAAAACCCCATGAAAATGTATAGGATGCAGGAGAATGGATGCGACACTACAATGTGGACATCAACATGAAGATTTTTAAGACCACTTTTGAAACGTGAGGAACATGGAACGAAGTGTGTCTGAGAAACGTGGACAGGTTAGCATGATCGTGGGTGAGACAACTGGATGAAGATGCAATGTTGGGAGAGAATGTGGACGTTGATGTCCATGTGCATGATACGTTGCAAAGAGAGAGCTCTCCAGCGTGTAGCCCCTTGCGCGCCATCTGGGTCACCGGTGAACCTTTGTCCTCCAGCTTCCTCTTCAATGCCCACACGAGCGGCAGGGCCCAGCACTTTGAAGGCTTCTCCGCAATCATCGCCGCAACGAGCCACGTTCCTGCCGTCTTCCGCTCTGAATCACAATGTCTGGAGCCTCTGCTAGCGCTTTTCACTCTGCTTTACTCGCCGTGAAATCTGAAAGACGTGGGACTGGACCATGCATTTCCGCTGGAGAACATGCCTGCAAGCCCCCAGGTGACATTCTCGGACTGCGTCCTCATTCATTCCGGATTTTTGCACCAAATTTAATGGGGCTTAAAGGAATCAGGACTGGAGACAAACGGGCTTTATTGAGGACGTATAACCATACCAAGGTCCACCGTCCCAGCAGTCCTGTCGGGTCGATGGAAACTCTCCTCCCGCGACATGTAATGTTCCTGGTTTTAAGGAATGTTTTCCTGGTGCACAAACTCATTTAGCGGCGCTGTGTCAGGTGTGATAAATATCCATGATCAGTAGTCCAATACCAACGTCTCCACCTTCTCCCCCAATGCCCAGCGCTCCTGCCCCAATGACATTATGAAGATCACACCACCCCACAGATAAGAACGGATGAGGGACCATGAGGATCATAGCTGCCACCCTTTTAGAATGGTGAACATCAGCAGCATGTGACACCATGAGGAGAGTGAATCAGCGTTCTGTCTGTTGCGTTGAGAAGTCGGGATGAATGGAGCAGGAAAGAGAGCTGTGAAAATGCTTTAATTTTGAGTCTCCTGAAAGGTTATGAGGAATTTGTTGAAAGGGAGTGACACACCAGGAATGCATCATCTTAATAATCTAAAGATCTTTGACTCGAGAGCTTGAATTAATAAGGAACAATTCCCTGAGCTGTATAGACATGGATGAAAAATGTGGGCACAACACCAAAAGGCCAACATGAATGAAGCAATGTAAGTAACATAGATGTGACATCGTAAAGAACATGCACATGGCATTGTGAGAAATGTAAATAGACACCTTAAGGAATTTCGCAGAACCTTGAAAAACAGAACTGTAGGAAACGAGGACATCATGTCATACCCAGAGACATGCTGTTAATATTCACCTTGTAATGCTTATTGTAAAACGGGTAGTTCCGCTCCTTAAATCTGATTGGCTGTTTAGCTGTGACATTATTGACAATAACACACACCTTCACATTCATATCAATGCGATATACAATAAATAATTTTCTTCATGTTTTTTATAAACCGCGTCCTGTAATGTAATGTTACTCGGAAACCTGTTACTCAGTGATCAGCGTTCATTTAAATGATTTTGTGTTTAATAAATGCATTTCAGAATTACACTTTTTTTTTTAATATAGTGTGTTTGTAACCGTTTTATAAAAGCAATAGGGTATTGGAGGTTGTGTATATATATATTTTTTGCGTTGGGCCTAATATAACACCTCTTTCCCATGATTTATTTACAATAATGCCGCCCTCTCGTACTTTATTGCTTGATTTAAACATTTTAATTTCATATTGTGCATGATCTACACATCCTGTAATTCTGACAGACTGAGCTGAGTGTCAGCAGGGTTCTGGTTCCATCCATCTTCTCCCACAAAAGAGAAACATTTCACATTTAATTCAAACTGCAGTATCGTTCACTACGACGCCATCTGAAATGCAGCTGCTGACGTGCAGTGTAAACATTGAGCTGTGAGAGCAGCTGCCTCCGTGTGGCCACACCTCATTCCTATTAACATGACAGGGTGCTATTTAGCCATTTTCTAAAATGCCCTCGAGGCATCGCTGTGTTTGGATGTGATAAATTCCACCATTAGCGCACCTGCTTTGGCTAATTGGTGTTAATTAAGTTGGTCTTGATGCATAAGTATGTGCCTTCTCTCTTCTCTGCCTGTTGGCATTTACACAAATCTTGCCTGCATTCTTTACTTAAAGATTAGGACACACACATTACACAAACTTTTATATAAACCTTTATTAAAGTTTGCAGCTTAAACAGCCCCCACTCTTCTGCAAAGTTAAGTGCGTAGGTGGGATTTTTTTTTTTATAAAAATGTGCAGTGCAATCAGAAAATGCTGTTAGACAGGAGGACCTGGCTCACAATCTTCATTCTAATTCATCTCAAAAGGTGTTTGATGTTGGAGTCAGTGCACCGTGTAGACCACGCTTTTCAACCAAACTCCTCCACCTTTATCCTTATGGACCTTGCTTTATGCTGGAGCAGAAAAGGGCCTTTCCTAATCTGTTTCCATGAATTTAGAGGTATATGACATGGTGCAAAACGAAAGGGTGCATAATTCTATACGTCTGTGGCAATAAGAAATACATCTGTTGCTGTGCTCTGAATTATGTATTACATTCTTTTTTCTTTGTTAAAGTGATTACTTGTGTTTTAAAGTGACTTCATAAGACGGTTGCTCTATAAGCTTTATATTTATTATTTTTGTTTTGGTTGTATTAATATTTTTTTCACTGTAACACATTTCATCCATTGTTATAGTTGAGTGAAATTAAATAAAAGGGAATAATTTTTTGTAACAATCGTTTTAAAGTGACATAATAAGCCATCATCATCTATAAGCTTTATTTTTTTATTTAATTTCACTGTGACCTCTTTTATTCTTTATTATGGTAAAGTGAAATTAAATAAAAAACAATTATCCCTTAAACGTGATTACAATCGTTGCTATGTAAATGACTTTTATTTTTTATTTCATTGCAACATCTTTTATTGTTTATTATTTTTTTTTAGTTTATTATACATTACAATAATCAATGTACACATTGCACACAATGCATAGTTTATTATTAGATCATAAATTGACAGCATACTTGGTATGTGGTGTAAATCACGGCAGGCAGAAAAGCTGCATTATTTGACTCGTTGAAACACTGAGACAGGAGAGGAAAAGAGCAGAACCCCCTTCTACGGTTCTTCCTCTGTGCCGGTTAAAGACTAATATTTTTGCAGTGGAGGGAAAGGAGGAGGGCGGGTTGCTGAAGGAAGAGAACCGACTGGGCTCCACAGGGGGCTACGTTTAGGAAATTTAAACCTGCAGCAACCCTTGACCTCTGCTACTGCTGCCCCTTTCTTAAGATTAAGGACTAAGAGAAGGGAAGAGATTAAAAACATTTTGAAAGATTGTAGAGAACCTAAAGAATTACAGACATGAGGTGTTTGATGGTGAGAGGGTAGATATGCGGTTATTGGGTCAATTGTAAGTTAGGTGGGGGATCGGTAAAGCGATTGATGGTAACTTGTTTGCTGTGTTCAGGGCGATGTTTCCATTGTATATTTAATTAATCCAGGATAAAGATCTTAAGTGTGATAATTTTAATATTGCACATTGTTTACCCTAAAATAACGTTCAACTGGGCGTGAGGGATTCAGGAGATTACAGTGGGTTATAGTTACTCTAAGTTACTCTGGGTTATGTACTCTAAGTTAAAACAGCCCATACTTACCATCGCAAGTCCTGTGATATTCACACACTGTGATGACTCAGCTGTTATAGTATTAATATATTATTTCAGCATAAGTTAAAATCAGTGAAGGATTGATTTCAATTTTGTGGCCCAGTCCATAAACCTATGATTTAAAGATCTGGAAGGCTGTTCAAACATCAGTAAAAGGGTGGCGTGATTGTGGGTCCAGTGTCCAACAATAACACTATAAAAAAAGTATTGTGACTACACAGTAGAACTGTGGAGTTTTTGGAGTTTTGTATCTGGTTGGTTTCCCCTTTAAGTTTATAAAACATCCACTTTCTGTCAAGGAATTCTACAATGTGTTGGAATCTCACTTTGGGATTTTTGGCCTGTATTTCCAGAAGAGCATCAGACATGAGGTCAGACATTATTATGAGAGGACCTTCATTATGATCACGGTTTCAGGTTCAAATGTGTTTTATGAGTTTGAGCTCAGGGTTCTGTGTGGGTCGGCTACGATCCTCTACACCAAGCTCCACCAACTTTTCCTTGTGCACAGTAGCACCTTAATGCTGGAAAAGTCCCTCCCAAAACGCTTTCCCAAAGGTCATAAGCGTACAATTATATATGTACAAAAAACTTTAATCTTAACATGAAAATCTACGTGTAAAAAGGTGTTTTTGTCATGTAAAGATAAATAACCTAGTTTTTGGAAAATTTTGTTTTAATCGCATATAATTTTACCTGATGAATGTCAGTTTTTTCCGTTTGTCTTTTTTTCAGATTTTTTGACATGCCACTTTGAGATGTGGCCCAATACATTTTTTCAAATAGTGTACGTTTGGTCACCGTTACAATTTGTGGTTCTATCTGATATTACAGTTTTCCCCACAACGATTAAGGCAAATTGTTGGTGCTCGTCAGTAACTGTGAAAAAGCATGTTGTTGGGTTTTAGTTTCTGAAACAGTAGCATTTAATGTTCCCTCCTTATCATTCATTTGTTTTCCTTTTGCTTCTTTTGTACCGTTTGCTCAGATTCTCCCTTTCGCTCTCGGTGCCTCACACATTAACGTGCTGATGGCTAAACCAGGCATCAGTAGCCGAAACAGGATATGAAGAGGTCGAGCTGTTCGGCTTTAGGCTCCAGTTTGAGGCCTCTTACTTTAGACCAAACTCCCAGGAGAAGTTTTTTTGTTATTTTTATGGGTATAAATATATTATTCTTTCTGTTTTGCGTATTTTGGATCGGTGTCAAATACCATCATAAGAAATCGTTCGGGGTGAATCTAATTTACGCAATATTCCCTTCATACCACAAATGTAGTCAGTCAGCCAAGCTGTGGTTGCTGTCCAACATTTACTGCAGAGTAAATAACAAAAAGGGACATTTGTTTTTATTAACACATTTCTGGTAAATATACTATACTGCCAAAGGTATGTTTTAGATCCAGAGAGGGTCAATGTTCATGCTTATGCACTGTGTGCGAATGTCCCTGAAGAGAGTGAGGACTTGGTGGTTTAGGATGTTGGATTAGTGACCTGATGCTTTCAGAACTTGGATTTAAACATTTTAAAAAAAGAAAAAACGTAAACATCGTGTGCTTATCTTTGAGATGGATTAAGACTATGACCTCTGTCTTGATCTGTGGCGCTGACTGTCATTACAGCCTATACAGAAGTATTTTATTTTTTATTACTATCTGTACTATTTTATTATTGTATCATTCTGCTGGGATAAATAAAGTATTCTTTCTAATCTATCTACAGATGGATGGAAAGACAGTTCATCGGTCGGTCAGTCAGTCAACCATCTAAGAGTTCTTAAATGGTTTCAGCCCGGGACCCACATTTCCTCATGGTCATTAAGTCGCAACCCTTTGTTTGAAAACAGCCTTCAAAACACTTTTGAACATATAAAAAAATATATACACATTTCAAATACTAGTTATATTTGCATTTCGCCACCTTTCCTCCGAACAAAATCACAGAGAGAACCTGCAAACGAATGGTGATAACCATGGCAATGAGAATGCTGTGCATCTCTCTCTTCAATTCCCCCAAGATTAGAGACGAGTACAAAATCAGATGAGCAAAAATTACCCCTTATATTTCAAAAATGTATACATTTTTTTTCCCAAGCTGTCCATGGCCTGCCCAGAACTGTTTCACCAGTTGATTCACCAATTGAGAGTCGCTGTTATTGCTTATGGACTTTGGATTCCTGACACTGTGTGGGCATCATGGACCAGTGTTCTTTTGTATTTAACCATATAGATAACCTTAAAAAAAGAAATTTTTCATATCTGTGTGCATAAACATCATGATAACTTGTCATCTGGTTCTGTTTAGAGGTTCAGAAACATGTCAGGTGGTCTCAGCATCTCGACAAATCCCACTGTTGTGGATGCAGTGCGACACATGGATTTGATTTCTTTTGTGGCATTTCACACGAGGGTAAAATCTATTCTGTAGGAAAAATACATAAAACAGTTTCTGCTTAAGTGCATCATGCGGACAGTGCAGTATGGAGGAGCGTGTGGTGGACTCGGTCAGTGCACTGGGTCAAAGTCCAGTTGGTTTACGAGCTGTTAGGACAAGAGCGACTGCATCAGAGTAAAGAGTGGGAGGGGTTATTGTATGTTTGTGTGTGTTCAGGGCTGAGGGGCAGGGGGTGATAGAGCAGAGGGGAAATAGGAAGTGAGCAGTGTAGCTTTTCCCAGCTTTGGTGCCCTTGGGCAGGGCGAGGGGCATGAGGTTGGGGTCAGTGGCTGGGTGGTCAGAAGAACAAGGTGTGTGTCTGTGTGTGTATTTAGCTACCCTCCGCTCGTGGGAATAATCACAAATCTCCAATCTCAGGTTTCTCCACCCGTTTCACTTCTCTATCTTCTTCGCCGATCAGCTCTCCCTCTTTCTGTCTCCCCCGTCTTGATTCCTGACACAAACTGATTTTGTTCCAGTTCGCACTTTACGAGTTCTCAGGAGAACACTTGTCTGAAGGAATTATTTTACTAAAATACAGCTGAGTTGTGAGTTGAAGTATGCAGCCTTATAAACTCAACCCAACCTTTACCTTATTTTCAGATGGACGTTCTGCCTTGTATTACGGGGCAAATGTCCAGTCGCATTATGTTAACATTGATGTGCCACGTTTGTTGATGGTGCTAGATTAGTTCACAGAGCTGTTTTTTAACCGCGACTATAAAGAACGTACAATATATGTACATTTTTTTTTTATTATTATTTTCTTGGCTCATGAGTATTTTCGAAACCCTAAGACACCAAGACACTTTCATCATACTGCCATCGAGGTGCAAAGACATTAACATGCTAGAGGAATACCCATGCTGCCTTACGGGGAGAACATGATAACGTGAATGTTGAAAGGCAGTTGTTTTTGAATGAGTGATGTCGTTGGAGTTTATATATTTAAAATGAACATATAGACTTAGGTTTGGGGCGATTAACAATCTGAAATGAATATGTGGAATGTATATAGTGCGAGTTGAGACCACGGTGTCCACGTGCTTGCTTTCTTACTTTAATTTATCTTGTTTTTTCAAGGACACGATAAGGAATGACTGAGCCGAGGTTCAGCTTTGTAGGTTCTCGCCAAGACCCCAATCCATCCGAGGTGTTGCGTTGGCTGGTGATAGCAAACGCACAATTGAACGGCGGGAAGTGAGAACCTGTTACTTTTTCCAAGAACATAGTAGGGAATCACGATGCCAAGTTTAAGCCTTGTAGGTACTCTGAAAGTGGAGTAATTAGTGATGAGTGAATCAGTGAGTGATGGCTTTGCCTTTTATTAGCATTGATTAACATATTAACACGTATAAATTTACGTGGCTGGTATCATCTCTGTGGTGTTTTTATTTTTATTAAAGGTGTTTGTATCATTCATCTAGAGGATTTAGTGTTGCAGCTCTCAAAACGATCAACGTCTCCAAGACTATAATTAGTTGTAGTTACTAAAAACAACTTTACATCTCTGGATTCATTTATCTTCAGTAATCGCTTCAACATGACTGAGGTCATGAGAGGTCAAAACAAAATGGGAGCAAGGTGGGACAGTTTGTTTCGGACAGGACACCCGGCCATCACTTATTTGTTTGACGGATCATTCCAGTGGTAATATATATTTGGTTTTAATGCAATTAATAAAAACAAACATAAATCACAGTGAAATTAAAACAGAAACGCTAACTAAAACGAGACAAAGCCTTCCCCAATCTGTTACTAAAATTTAAAAGCATACAATTTTCCAAAACGCATTAATGCACACAACTTGGCGCTAACACATTACGTTTTGCAGATGTTTGTATTCAAACATAATAACAAAATATGATTGCTGAGGGCAGAGCCATGATACAGCACCTTTGGGGCATTAAGAGTTTGGGATTCTGCTCGAGGGCGTGCACTGGCAACTTGTTGAAGTTTTGGGTTGATATCCCAACACTAACCACAAGCTACCCTGTTCAATGATTATAATAATAGGAGACACTGTGGCATAGTGGTTAGCACATTTGCATCTCAGTGCTGGGGATGCAGGTTCGAATCCCGATCTGGGTGGAGTTTCCATGTTCCATGTTCTCCGATTTCCTCCGGGTTTTCCCGTTTCCTCCAAGTGAATTGACCGTTGGCAATAGCGGATAAACAATTGAACGTAGAAACGTTAGATATCAAGGACTTGGTTGGTAATCACAGTGTCAAGTTACAGCCTTGTAAGTATTCGGGAATACCCTGACGTGACACCGGCAGGGTCTTGTGATCAATGTCGATATTGAACACCCTATCGGATGTAGGAATTTTTCCAAGGACATGATGGGGGGGGAAAAGAGCCAAATTTCAGTGAGGGATTTGGCGTTTATAGGCATAGATAATAACTAATAGTTAATGGTGATAACATTCAGTCGTTTTTTGTGTACATTAATCCAGACTGATCTGATTGGCCATGCAGGTGTGGGCAGCAACCCACCTCCATCCAGCAGTGTGACCGGTCAGCAATCCAGGGGTCTCAGTCAAACTCCTTTGTTCACTCATTACTTCATCCAGAATGCAAACCGCCTTCCTTTGCTTCCTGAACTGTCCTCGACTGTCTGCCGCTTCCTACATGTCCATCTGTTAACCCACCAATCAGTGTGACCCTCTCCATCTCTCTTCCACACTCTCTTACTGTACTTACGTTCTCTAAACAAACCCACGTGTCCCGCTTTGACTTAGCAGCATCTATTTCAATAACAATGATGCAATCCATTTGCACTCTGGAATTCTGCTCTAATGCGCCGGTGGAGAGCTGGAATGCTGCGCAAAAACAAACCGGAGTGCAAGAAAATAGACAAAGCAGGATAATGGGAGAGAGAGTACGAGCGAGAGAGCAGGGGGAAGTTTGGGTGTTTATTTCTGGTGAAAAAGGATAGACATGACTGAATCGGTAATGAATGCTGTTTTTGACAGTTGGCCGGTCTCTGGACATCTTGAGTTTGCTTTGAAGAAAAAAGAGGAAAAGCGAGAGAGTAGGAAAGGAAAAAAGTGAAAGAGTGAAAGTGTTGACAGTGCTTTTTGTAATCCAGCACTGATTACACCATCTTTCCATTCCTCCAGTCGGATCCGTGCTCTTTCTCCATAAAGTTTTGGAGGCGCACGCCGCGACCAAACCTCAAATCATAAATTAGAAAATCAGTAAAAGTAATTTATAGAAAAACTGGATTTAAGAAGCAGGTCTCACTTGCCTTAAGCTTTGGTGAGTCATTTGGTACAATCTCGCACATGTTTCTGTTTGGTTTTTGAATCTGCATGATCGAAAATGAACAAAAAAATGCAGCGGGGCTTAAAACTCTGATACGCTTTACTCCCCTATCATCAAGTCAGACAGACAGATTTACTTGCTTAGTTAATTACTCACTCTTACTTCTTCCCTCCCTTCCTTCCTTTTCTTTCAAACTTTCTTGCGTCCTTTTAAACTTCCTTGCGTCCTTTCTTTTGAACTCCCTTCCTTCCTTCCAAACCTATAAAAGGAAGTTTAGGCCATCCAGCAGCTGTATTGCACAAGGTAAACAATCATACAAGTAGGAATAATAAAAAACTATGGATATTTAGGTAGCAATATGAATGTAGAATAAAACTTAAAAATATGAAAACAAAATAATATAAATCAAATGATCTCTGTGGGTCAGCATGTAGTGGATAAACAGTTTGTTCAGTCCAGTTGTGCAAAAACTCTTGTATTAAGTAAAGTCAGGCTGCACCAGGCCTTCATCTGTATTTGAGAAATGTGGCTCGTTGGCCCCCCTCTGGTGGCTCTCTGGATTTGTAAAAATAAATGTGGAAATAGATAACCTTATTTGTCTTTAATGGTTTTATAGTTGTAGTCCTGAAGTCTGCCATACCGTATCCAAGTGTAGGAATATATAGTGTGGATACTAAGTTACCAGATTGACTCAAATGTGACTATGTACAGTTTCCATATGGACCACGTTTGGGCATCTTATGGCTCTGTGGCCACATTTGGTCCTTTGGCTGCAACAGTGTCAATAGGAAGTTAGAAATGAAATTCCTATAAATAAACATACAGTGTACAAATACTTACAAATAAAATACTAATTTACTTCCAAATAGTTCCCTTTCTGAAATTGTAATGTACATTTTAACACAGCGTAGATAAATATGTGGAGCTTTAGAAAAATGACTGTTATTTTGGGATGTCATAGAGTTTAAAATGAGTATTTGAGAACGAACAAAAGTATAATTCATCAACATAAATATAATAGAGCACACAACATGAATATCCCATTGTTGTATGGAAGAGGACAGCGGTGTGCGAACAAGCAAATGATTTTCTTTAAATAACTTCTTTCTTCTGACATCACACTCGAGTTCTGACCTCAGCGCTTTAAGATACTGTGATGTTTTTGTTTTTTTTTTAAATGCAGGACTGGGTGAACGGGCTTCGACCACATTCCTTACGTGCTGGTAGAGTTATAGCATTTATAGAGAGCAATATTGACTTTTTAGAGCAAAATGTTTATATGCTCATAAACATGCAGCTTTTGTTGGGGGCAGAGTCTGGCAGTAAAGTTGGTCAATGTCAGTGGTACAGAATAATGAGGTTATTACGGGTGATCACAAAGATATAACACATTAAATTCTATGACGTGAGGTCACGGTTTTGTTGCTGTCTGGGTTCATGGACAGTGTATACACACACACACACACACACACACACACACACACACACACACAGAAACATCCAACACATCCAATAATGGTATAAACCTATCACCTATTTTACTCTTTGTACAGAATGTTTAGCAGAAATCATTCCCAGTTTTAACTAGTGTGTTACGTATAGTTTTCTACATCATAACATTGTATAATAAAAAAAACAATCTATTTAAATAAAAAAAAAAAAAACTATTTACAATATAATTTTTTATATAGAAATTTTAATTTGATTGTAATTACGAGTTGGCACGGTGACGTAGTAGTTAGCACGTCCGCCTACCAGCGCTGGGAATCCAGGTTCAGATCCCGATCTAGGTGGAGTTTGCATCTTCTCCCTGTCTGCCTGGGTTTCCACCTCGTTCTTTGGTTTTCTCTGTGAAAAAGGATGGATTTATGGTGCATTGGTCTCTCTGCCCCTATATAGTCTGTGTGTTTTTGTGAGGGAGTGTGTGTCCAGCAATTGGTGTCCTGTCCTGGGTGTATCTACCCAGCACCCAAAAAAAAGTTCTCCCTTGGGTGCACAATGTGGAAATGCATCTTGCAGGAGTCATGGAACAGGAGGAGACGGAGGGAGAATGGTGGAGGGGAGGTGGGAAGCTTAAAAGTATTTACTGCGTTTAAACCAGAGCAGTAAAAGTAAAACAGGAGGAGAGTTAACATTTAATTTAATTTTGGCTTCAACATGTGCGTGATCTATATTGTAGTCCATCTGCGCTGGCCATCCGTCAGCCAAACACGCATCACAAGCGGAACCGAGTCTCGAGCAGACTGCAGATGTCTTCTCCATCCTGTCAAAAAAACTTTTATTAAATGTGTTTACACAACTGGCGACACTGAACTTAGATTCTGACACCCATCCAGCTTTTCCTGATTACAGTTTGGCTGGTCGATGCGTCGTTTGTAAAGCCGGGGATTCAGAGTTTCTCTGACACAAAGCATTCGAGTAAAACGTGTCCAGGCTCCAGATGAGCAAACGACTGCACGTCACTGAGACGAACCAGAATGTAACGTTTAACAAAGTGCAAAGTTATTGATTTGCTCCATCAATCGGTTGTGGGTTTGTTAGACTTTGACTGGATGAATCACTTTGATTTGTTAAACCACTGATCGACTGTGTGATTAATACAGTGATTGTTTTCATCTTCATTTATTTGGTCTATTGCGTTTTGGTTTATTTGCTTTGTTAAAAGCTTCGTTGGTTGTTTTGTTAGATCACATTTTTGGCTGTATGGAAGGGAAGTTGTGTGTTTAATAAGTCTAGGGATTAGAAGCCTGATCTATTGGTTTGTTCCTAAAACAACAAAAGTGTGAGTTTATGACCCATCACAGAAGTTTTATAAGTCGCTATCCCCGTTGGAGCTTTATACCCATCTCCATGCTTTCTTCAAGACTTTAGGGCAGTCGTAGGCTTGTGGTTATGGAACCAGCCGTGCGATCTAGAGGTCCCAGATTTGATTCCCGGCAAGGCAACTAACTTTAATTGCTCTTTGGGCACCGTGTACAAGGATGCCCACCGCTTCGGGCACGTGGGCTCACTTCACCTGTGTGTATGTGTGTGTGTGTGTGTATGTGTGTGTTTTACTTCACGGATGAGCTATATGTGGAGGACAGATTCCTCTGTGTGTAAACACTGAAAGACTGAAGCTTTCTAATTCTTTCTGTAGATGTTGCATCAGGGCTTTTTGTGGGCTAAATGAGTTCTTCCACACCAAACTCAACCCACATCTTTATGGATGTTCCTTAAATGTTTCTTTTATATTTGGGTTTCTTAAATGCCACTAATTAAAAGATTTGTCCTCTGTTATTTTAATGTACATTAAAATAATGCTATAAAAAAGGTAATGATGTTGTTAAGATACCGTAAAAATATCTACTACTGACCTATAAACAAAATTAAATTTAAAATAAAAAAGCACATTTGTAAAAAAAAAAAAAAAAAAAAAAAAAAAAAAGCCTATGTACCTGGAACCCCGTAATTTACTATTGGAATACCAAAGAATGCGCTTGTCCACACGCTTGCTTTCTTACGTGAATTTATCCGTAGGTTTTTCAAAGACTCGATAAGAAATGCTGGAGCCAGTTGAAGTTTCAGCTTTGTAGGTACTCGCCAAGACCCCAATCCATCTAAAGTGTTGCATTCGATGGTAATTAAAAAATAAAAACATTGCATGTAATTACGGTTTCCCCATTTTCTGCCTTGTGCGTACTCAGGAAGACCTGGTAGTGACCCTGGCTGGGTCTTGCAATTTGTGGTGATATCAAGCAAACTATCGAAATTAGATTTTTAAAGACAGGATGGGGAATGAAGGTGCCAAGTTTAAGATCTGTAGGTACACAGGAAGTGTGAGAATTTGTGATGAGTCAGTGAGGGCTTTAGCATTCATTGGTATAGATATCAGTAAACAGTTCAGAAATCTAACAGAACCATGTGATGTTAAGTTCCTTCTTGCTTGGCGCTTGCTGTTCCTCTGCTATAATTGAAAATGCAATAATAAAAAAACATGCCTGAGGGTTTGGTGCACTACCTGAGGAATAAAATTTATTTAGTATGAAACGAGTTTGACATTCT
>JAOUQT010012297.1:0-12128 GCA_025769995.1 Xyliphius kryptos | reverse complement strand
CCCCCCCCCCCCCCCCCCCCCCCCCATCCCGGCTGAGGGGAACCGTCGTCCCGCACCTCCATCTTTTATATTCAAAGCTGACGCCGAAAAACGAAAATTCCTCTTGATGGTTTGGTGGAGTGGGCGGTCCTTTGACCGCGAAGTTGCGAGAGCGTGCCAATGTTCTATACGATCGGCGTTGTACAAAAAAAAAAAAACCCGGAATGTTCTGCATTTTCCCGCTTCTTTTTGGTTTCATGGTCTACATGTGGTGTTATGATGTGAGTTTGTAGCTGATAGCGTTTTCTTTACGATGGTCGCAGGTCCCTGCGTGTTCCTCTCTTTTCTTATTTATTAAAGTTCTCGGGAGCTGTCGTTCACCCCCCCCCCCCCCCCATATGACGTTTGGCGTATTTGTCCTTGGCTAAATGAAGGATGCTGGGATGTTTAGGTGGGAACGGATCTGGAAGGACTCGGATTGGAACGGTCACAATAAAGGTTCCTGTTCTTCTGAGAGGGTTTGGATTCATCACCGCGTTCGGTCGATACGTGCTACTTAGCACTCCTGGCTCCATTTTGGCGCTCCGCGTGCAGGTCTTTTCATCTGTGGTCAGCAGGGTACATCGATTTGTTTATGCGCGGCTTCAAAAAGCAGCCCGACTCGATACGACGTGGCTCCTGATTGGCTGAAGGGGTCCGAAGCACTGGGTACTTAAGATACAGCCACATTTCAAAAGCACCATCCCTTGTACCTGTATACGTTAGAGGGAGGTATTAGGGGTTAGCATGTTCGCCTCTCAATCTGGGTGGAGATTCCATGTCCTCCACGTGTCTGCATGTTTCCTCCAGGGTTTCCTCTTCGGTTTCCTCCCAAAGTCCAAAAACATGGATATAAGATATATTTATGAGTAAGTGAGTGCCCTGCGATGGATTAGTGCCCGGTCCTTCCCATGCCCATCCAAGGGAGACGGTTTCGGGTGGTGGACGAACACGCCTCGGACAGGGCGCCAATCTACAGTAGGGGCGTGCGAGGGGGTTCCCCATGCCCATCCTTTACACGGAGGGGGGTTTCCATCAGCAGCGTGGGATGCAGTGATGTAAAGCACAGCGTCACTGGACTCTGGAGCAGACTATGGAATCTTGACTTGGAAGTGAATTGGGAATCTCGTAAGTCGCTTTTAATGAAAGTTTCTGCAAAATGACCTCGTGAGATGTATCGATGGTCGAACGCCGGGACGTCTCATGTAATTCTCATTGGCATGTTCTCCCCTGGTGGATTCTAAATTGCCTCTATATAGTGCGTGTGCCCGTGGCAACTTTTACCTGCGAGCACACGGACCTGAATTCCATTTCATATCAATTATCAGCAGCTCATTTCCATGGATACGGGCGCCGTCTCTCCGTTCGGTCATCTCGCTCTTCCACACCTCTGCGCACCCTAATGAAATCCTTCCTTCATATAATGACATGAGTAATCCTGCGGGATGGAGGCTAATTTATTTGGGGCTGCTTTTTTTACTGCGCCATTAAAGCCTGCACTCTCCTGGCTCGGCGCGTCCTCCCCGTTCTTTCTTCTCAGGCCTCGCGTGTGTTTATCTCTCCTTTGAGTGATTTGAGTTCTCCAGGCCGTATAGTGAATCCATTGTAGACACTAACGGTCCTCCGCGCTCAGCACTCTGTGTTCAAGGCAACGGCTTCTGTCATCTTTATGGGGCTTTCTGCGCCGAGATGCCATTGTGCTGTCAGCCGCGTCCTCGTGTTCTCACGCGCAGATAATCACCCCGCATCGTTCCATCGGAACATCGTCCCGTTTTACTGCATTCAAGTTCGGAAAACCAACTCCTCCTGCAGCTACGTGATGTTTTGAAGATATTTTGTATACGCATCCCAACTTGAGGGTTGGGGTCCGAGCACAGGGTCGGGCATGATGCCGCCCCCTGGTGAAATGAGGGCAATGGGGAACCTTCAGATTGATAAGCCAACATCCAAATGATCAGAATCAGGCAAAAAAATCAAGCAGACTGTCCACAAACTTTTGGGAAAGAAGCGCTCGCTCTCGGGAGCTTTGAAATTTCCAGCATGGAACTCGAATAGGGCCCCACCTGGGCAACGAATTCAGTCGGGAAATAAAAATAAAATCTATTGTTGGGCACACACTCGCACTCAGACTATATGGGGCAATTTAGAGCAGTCAATTCACCTTGAATCCATGTTTTTGGATTGGATTCGAACTGGGCAAGCCAAGCGCCGAACGTGCTGACCACAAAGCCATCCTGTGTATCTGTAAGTACACGTAAATAACGCATCCTAGATCTGAATGAAGAACATACTAAAGTTGAAAGTCTTTCTTCAGTAGATAGTGGAACGTGTTGAGAACCAAATAATCCCATGGAGGTCTGGATTTGGAATCTGACTCCAAATCAAATGACCGCTGATCCAACTTCAGCGGAAATTCCTCACAAGTTCAAATGGGCTTCAGTAGTGTGTGTGTCCTCCACGTGCCCGTATGACCTCCCTACAACGCCATGAGGCGGTGGATGTTCTCTCCATGTCTCCCGGTGTACCGGCCCGTCTCCTGGTATCTGGATGTTCCCGACGCCGTGCTGACCGACACAGCGAACCCATCCTGAATAAGCTGCGCTACCTGAGCAACTTGTGTGGGTTGTAGACACCGCCTCATGCTACCTCTATGCCGAGAGAACTTACCAAATGCCCAAGTGAGCCAAACATCAGGCAGAAAGGATGAGAAGAGAGAAAAAGGATGGGGTCACCACCTGCAGAAGTGCTCCTTTATAGGGGGGGTCTTGCTAAGTGCCTCTCATTTCTACCTGATGTCCTCCCCGTGTCCGTGTGGGTTTTTTTCCAGGTTCTCCGGTTTCCTCCTCCAGTCTAAAAACATGGATTCCAGGTAAATTCATTCATCCATACATTATCTTCCGCTTAATCCTCTACGAGGGTCGCGGTGGGTGGAGTTTCCATGTCCTCCCCATGTCCTCCGTCCCCCGGTTTCTCCGTTTTCCTCCCACAGTCCAAAAACATGGATTCAAGGTAAATTGAATGCTCTAAATTGCCCCGTATAGTGTGTGGCTGTGTGAGTAAGTGTGTCCTGCCCCTGGATCGGCATGTGGAACCCCATGCGACCCAAGTACAGGATTAGGAGGAGTATAATGAATGAATAATTAGATGAGACAGAAAGAAACAAAAAAAACCACTTCATCAAATAAGAGAGTAGATTCAGCAATATGTTTATTTGAAAAGATCACAAAAAACTCTGCTTTGAATTATTTCTTGATACTTGATCTATTTATCTTTTTAAAAAGACATTGCTTGGTTAATGAATCCCATACGTTAAGAATAATAAAGCTACCACTTGTTTCTTTCTTGGTTCTAACAATAGTTATACATTGGGTTTAAACTTTACACTGTGCATGGAAATCTCAGTTGGGCAGATACAATTAAACAACTAATTTCCCATAAGCCTTAAGTTTAATTACTGATGCCAGACTGATGCCGACTCTGGCAGATGCATAGAGGGCAGTGAAAGTCATTGCATGTAATGAGTTCAGTTCATAAAGTGTTATAGTGAAACTTAATATTACTTATTAGAAAAAACAACAAAAATAGAAAGCAGGGTCTGGTCATGTGTAAGGTGTCAAACCTCTGATATTTTGATATTTTACCTCTGATTGAAGTGTTCGTGTTGTACATACATTATATGGATAAAGTATAAATTACTCTTTTGGTCATTATTAAGACCTTTAAATTGGACAGCATATGTATGTTAACCAGCTATGGATTGGCATCCTGTTCTATGTGTATCTGTATATGTATCCCCTCTCCTCCAAGCGAAGAATTAATTGTTTAAATTCAATTTTGTATCATCTTATCTCATTATCTGCTGCTTAATCCTCTAATACGGTTGGGGTGCGGGGTGCGGGGGGGTACCAATGCTCATCCAGGAAAGAATGTTTCGGGCACGGGAAGATACACCCAAGATAGGGTGCTAATCTATCACTGGGCACCCACACTATAAACATAGGAGAAATTTCGAGCAGCCAATTCACCTTGAATCCATGTTTTTACGCAGTGGAACCTAAAGAAAGACATGGAGAGACCATGGGAAATTACTGAGAGGAAGACGTGCTGACCACTAATTCATCATGCCGGTTCTTAGAAGATTTATGCCTCTATGATGTAAGAATCCATCACACATTTTTATGACTTATAACACAAAGTCACATTGCACTATAAAGTGTACATTAACTTATCGCATCATAAGCTTTATAAAGTTTGTCGTAAAATATATCCTCTGAAATTATTTTAAAGTGTTTGTATCTGTTTATGAAAGCTTTTAAGCTCTCTTTACAGGCATTAGGTGAAGTGTTGTTGTTTATCGTTACTATGAAGGAATTTATATACATTTTATTGTACATAATGATTAACAAAGGATTTTAAATGCTATTGACAGACTTGCCCGTCTCGGGCGCTGGGCAGATACACCCAGGACAGAGCGCCAATCCATCACTGGGCGCACACTTACACAGCCACACACACTATATGGGGCAATTAAGAGGATTTAATTTACCTTGAATCCATGTTTTTGGACTTTGGGAGAAAAATGGCTAACGATGGAAAAAAAAAAAAAAAAAAAAACCCACAGACACGGGGCGAACATGGAAACTACACCCAGATAGGGATTCAAACTGGGTTACCCCAGCGCTGAGAGGAGAAAGTGCTAACCACTAAGCATGTGGGGGAGATACAACAGGGATAGAGGGCCAATCAATCTCTGTAAACAAACACACACCATATAAAGGCAATTAAGATAGGGGCAATTTAGAATGAGGCAAAATCATTTTGTTTAAAGAAGGAATGTCTAAAAAAAAAAAAAAAAATTTTTATCATAATGCATTATGTCACACTGCCCCTAGAAGGCGCTAGCGCCAACCAGACCCGGGGCAGTAAAGGCTACAGAGAGTAGCAGTGAGTACCGGGGGAGGTGAAGACCAAACAAAGACAATAAATATAAATAATAAAAATATAAGTTTATTAAAATAAACCCAAGTAAACACAAACTCCAAACCACAAGAAAATAACAAAGATAAACATCAAAATGCCAAACACAGATGCATAGAACCAAAAAAAAACAAACTGAAAGCGAACCTGCGCAAGAGCGACACCTACCGGCGAGAAAACAAAAAGCGCACCGAAGCCGGAAATACGGCATCCCATACAGTGCAGCGCTACTCTAAGAGCCTGCACTAAACTAAAGAGAGACAAACAACAAAGTACCTACCTACATTAGCCTACCGCGGTCGAAACCTAACCAACAGGTACGTAAACACAAACACAGAGAAGCAGGGCGCACAAGCACCGCGAGGAAGCCGCTAAGGCAGAGCGAAACTGCAGCGCCACCAAACACGTACCAACAACAAGCAACCCCGCCAGACAACGACCGAGACTCAACCTAAATACAAAAAGGAACAGACACGTGACACAGACACCGGTGCAATCAGACACAAATGACAAAACCGAACGGAACACACGTGACAAGGACCAAAACGAAACACAAATCGCGGCCGCACAGACATAACCCTGGCACACTTGGTGTTATGAAGCTATATGTCATTTTGTTCCACTCTATGACAGATTATAAGCATCTGGCTTATGACAAATGTTATAAAGCATTATTAATGTTATATTACTTTATAATAATAATGCATTTTGAATAACAGAGTTTTGTAACATGTTACCAAAATGGTCAATTTAATTCTATAGAAACACAGATTTTGTCCACTGTCCAACCTTAACAGTTCACCCTATAAAAAAATAATGCAAAAAATCTGCATTCACACGTTCTTGCAAGTGTGGCATAGTGTTGCAGTGGTCAGGAGTTTCCATGCGTTCCCTGTGTCCAAATTAAGTTTTTTTTTTTGTTTTCTTTTTTCTTTTCCGTTCTCCAGTTTCTTCCAACAGTTCAAAAACCTGGATTCAAGATGAATTGGTTGCTCTAATTGCCCCTTTTAAGAGTGTGTCTCTGTGTGTGAGAGTGTATTTCTGAGTGAGTGTGACCCCACCAGTGTTGGATTGCCCTGTTCTGGGTGTATTTTAATCAATAGAATCCGAATTCAACAAAATTTGCAAATAAATACAGAAATAAAACTGAATTTCTTTTTTTTCTTGACATAATAGTAATAACAGCATAGTGGCTTCACACGAAATTATATTAAACCGACAGTTTTTTGTCAAATTATAACAAAAAAATGCATCAAATGATATAAAACATATATTTATGTAACTAAATATTTAATGACATCACAAAAAAGTCATATTATATGCTTGCTTGTTGGTGTCTTCTCTCATCCTTTACGTTTTATTCCTCTTTACTCTAGTAAAAAAAAGTAAAGGAAAAAATAATGAATTCGAGTTATTTTATGAAAATTGTTGATGGTGTATGAGCTGTTTTATAACGTGCGCCTTTACCTTCCCAACATCTCGGCTCTTGGCTCTCATCTTGTTGACCTGGGATTCTGAGATGTCAGCCCGTTCCTGAGCCTCCTCCAGCTCATTCTGTACCTTTCTGTATCTGGACAGGTGAGTGTTGGCCTGTTCCTCCTGTAATTAGAAAAAAGATCAAGATCAAAAAGTTCAATACACACTCACCTGCTGTTTTATCAGGTACAGCTCATTGTTTCTCCATTTTCCATACAGATGGCCTTTGTTGGTCTATAGTTACATTTTGGTGTCCATCTTTGGTGTACATACTTTGTGTGTCGCCTTCCATCTGTTGTCTGATGATCAGGACCCCCAGAGAAGAGGGTATGGTACGAGTGCATCAGACACCTGTATGTTCTGATTGGTGTATTGTTCACCATGTCAGTATCACTGCAGTGCCGAGAATCATACCCCACCCTAATAACTCCTCTGTGGAGTTAATTGGATACTTGTTCTTTCCAATGATCGAAAAACATACAAACATAAGAAGATGGACTACAGTCTGTAATTGTAGAACTTCAAGGTCTAGCTATATACTCATTCAAACTTCAAAAACAGACAGTAAATAGAACTGAAAAGGTGTATCCAGCAAAATGGCCAGTGGGTGTATAATCTTTACACATTTTCCAAAATTGTGTTAATACCATGCAGTGCGATGGTAGAACACTTACAGCTTCCTCAGCCTGTCTCTTGTAGGCCTTCACCTTCAGCTGCAGTTTGTCCACCAGATCCTGCAGTCTGTTTACATTCTTCTTGTCCTCCTCTGTCTGTAAAAGTAGCATTGATTTTGGATTTAGAAGTATTAGATTTATGGTTATGTGTCCTGCTGGATGTGTGTACCTGGTAGGTGAGCTCTTTCACTCTCCTCTCATATTTACGAACTCCCTTGACAGCATCAGCACCACGTCGTTGCTCAGATTCCACCTCAGTCTCGAGCTCACGGACCTATAACAGATTTTAATTATGTAAATCTTGTTTAAAGTAATTAATTTATCGTATTTTCGTCCGCTTATTCGAATATACTGAGGTCGCGAGGGGGTTTCCCATGCTTATCCAGGGGAGATGATTTCAGGCACTGGGCACACTGGGCACACTGTTGCTGAGCACCCACTCAATCCTTTACCATTGGAACGGTTCCCCTCGCCCATCCCAAGGAGAAGATTTTGGGCGCTGGGCAGGTACACCCAGGACAGGGCGCCAATCTATTGGTGGGCAATCTCACTCTTTCAGGCACACACATTATATGGGGGCAATTTGGACCAGACAATTTACTTCGAATCCATGTTTTCGGACTGTGGAAGAAAACCGGTAAACTTGCAGAAAAACCCATGCGAATGCAGGAAAAACATAGAAACTCCACCCAGATTGGGATTCAAACCTGGATCCCCAAGTGCTGAGAGGTGAGCGTGCTGACCACAAAAGCACCGTGTGTTTAAAAGTTGTACTCACTCTAGACTCCAGTTTCTGGAGCTGCTTCTTTCCACCCTTCATGGCGAGGTTCTCGGCTTCATCCAGACGATGCTGAAGGTCCTTGACTGTGACCTCGAGGTTCTTCTTCATCCTTTCCAGATGAGCGCTGGTGTCCTGCTCTTTCTTCAACTCCTCCGCCATCATAGCAGCCTGAGAGGTACATGTTTTGTGTTGCAGGTTAAGCCTTTGGTTTAAATGAAGTTGGTACAATAAATGAAGCAACACTTACATCAGTGATTGCTTTCTTGGCCTTATCTTCTGCATTTCTAGCCTCCTGGATTGTATCCTCCACTTCACTCTGGATCTGAACCAGGTCGGACTCAAGCTTCTTCTTTGTATTGAGGAGATTAGTGTTCTGGGGAGGAAATGCAAATCAGGATTATTAAATATTGCGATGTAAAATATATTTTTTTACAGATAGAATGACAATGAAAACCATGTTGGATATCACTAACCTGAGAGTGTAGCAGCGCCACGCGCTCGCTGGCATCCACCAGCTCCTGTTCAGCCACCTTGCGGCCTCTCTCAGTTTGTTCTAGAGCAGCTCTCAGTTCCTCAATTTCAGCCAGCATCAGGTTATTTCTGCGCTCCACCATGGCAACCTGCTCCTTCATGTCTTCCTGTCCTCGTACAGCTTCATCAAGGTGCAGTTGAGCATCCTGGTGTTCAATAAGTCTGTTAACTGATGCCCTCAACTTGCTAAGCTCAGATATACAAGTAGAATTGTACCTTCAGTTGTCCCTGGACATTCCTGAGCTGTTTCTGGGCCTCGGCAGCCTGGCGGTTGGCATGACTCAGCTGGATCTCCATCTCATTGAGATCTCCCTCCATCTTCTTCTTCACCCTGAGAGCATCGTTCCTGCTCCTGACCTCAGAGTCCAGAGTGCTTTGCATGGACTCAATCACCCTCTGGCTGTTCCTCTTGATCTGCTCCATCTCCTCGTCCTTCTCTGCCAGTTTCCTGTCAATCTCTCCCTTCACTTGGTTCAGCTCAAGCTGGACACGAAGAATCTTGGACTCCTCGTGCTCCAGTGTGCCCTGAAATGAGTGTCACAGTTATAGCTTTATAGTTTACGTTGCCGAGTTCATCCTAATTCTCTTTAAGCGATACAATACCTCAGCTTCCTCAAGAGCCGTCTGAATCTCTGATTTCTCCGACTCCACTGCTTTTTTAGCTTTCTCCAGCTCATGGATGGTCTTCCCCGTTTCTCCAAGTTGCTCACTCAGATCAGAGATCTCCTCTGTTGAAAGAATGTGGTTATTTACTACTCCTACTGCAATCTGAAACCATGCGCCTGCTTCATTACTTACGCTGCAGATTCTTGTTCTCTCTCTTCAGCGTCTCTAGCTGATCCAGAGCTTCTTCATAGGAGTTCTTCATCTTAAAGAGCTCCGTGCTGAGAGAGCGAGATTCCTTCAATGCTCCTTCCAGTTCAGCCTGGCCTTCTTCATACTTCTGCTTCCATTCTGCCAAAACCTAATAAATGACCCAAGTTTATTTAGAAAAATAATTTGATAGCATTTTTTAAAATTGGTAAATTGAATGTGAACGTTACCTTATCAAAGTTTCTCTGTTTTTTGTCAAGGTTGGCAGCGAGTGCATTAGCTCTCTCCACATCAATCATAAGGTCCTCCACCTCACCCTGAAGTCTTTGCTTGGTTTTTTCCAAAGAAGCACATTTGGAATTCACAGCCTCAATGGTTTCCTCGGCCTCCTGTAGCCGCTGTGCCAGTTTTTTCCTTTGTGGAGAGGCATGAGGTCCAACATTAAACTTTTCATTACAAACAATTAAAAACTGATCATTTACATTTTTAATCTAACAGACTCACTTGGCTTCTTCGAGTTCCTCAGTACGCTGGATGGCATCGGTCTCATATTTGGTTCTCCACTGAGCCACCTCGCTGTTGGATTTGGACATTCCACGCTGAAGTTCAGTCTTGGCCTCCTGCTCCTCCTCAAATTGTTCTCTGAGCAGATCACAGTCGTGACGTGCTGATTGGACAGCATGAGCCAGAGCGTTCTTGGCCTAAAAAAAAAGTTTTTAGCAATTTAGCAATTTACTTACAAACTGTAACGTAATGGTCTAGACAGATTCATTTCAATATTATTAAGTACCTTAACTTCCTCTTCAACAAGTCTCTTGAGCTCCTCAATCTGTTGAGTGTAGGCTTGTTTTCCTCTGGTAAGTTGGGAAACCAGGGCATCTTTCTCCTCCACTTGCCTTCCCAGTTCACCTAAGTATTTAAGTATTAGTAATGTTGTGAGTCAGTGTTGTGCAACATGTTACTATGACTCACTCACCATTTTCAGTTTGAAGTCTTGCTTTTATTGTGTTGATGTCATTCAGCTGCCGTATATTCTCATCATTCTTGGCTTTTATTTCATTTAGTTGGTCTTCCAGGGTGTGGCACATCTTCTCCAAGTTCGCCTAGAGCAGTAGTAATAGTTGGATTTAGTTATCAGCTACAAACTTCATCACTCACAAACTTGTAATAGTAAACCCAGTACCTTTGCTTTAGCCACAGCCTCCATGTTGCTGGACAGATCATCGATCTCCATCTTATATTCACTCTTCTCCTTCTCCAGCTTCTGCTTCACACGCTGGAGGTTGTCGATCTGCTCCCCGAGCTCGGCCACGCTGTCGGCCTGCTTCTTGCGCAGGGCGGCGGCTGTGGCTTCATGCTGCAGGGTGGCCTCCTCCAGATCCCGGCGCAGTTTTTGAAATTCACCCTCGCGTTTCTTGTTCATCTCAATCTGAGCGGCGGTGGCACCACCAGCCTCCTCGAGCCTCTCACTGATCTCTTCAAGTTCCCGGGAAAGATCTGATCTCTGCTTCTCAACCTTAGCGCGAGCCGCACGCTCAGCCTCGATCTCCTCCTCCAGCTCCTCAATCCGAGCCTGAAAATAATAAATCGATTAGTTTAGGCTGCGTGAACTGTTAAAATCAACTGCTGTAATTTGGTGCCATTTTTACCTGAAGTTCTTTGATCTTCTTTTGAAGTTGAGCACTCATGGACTGTTCATCTTCAATCTTGCTCAGAAGTTGACTTATTTCAAAGTCCTTCCTGTTTTAAACATTAATAGACTTTAGATATTTGGTAAATGTTAAAGTTTTTGCTTTGTGTTTATTGATTCAGTCTCATTTACTTCTTGATCTTCTCGTCAGACTGCTGCTTATCGTTCTCCAGGTCCATTAAGGATTCCTGGGCCAGTTTTAGGTCACCCTCGAGCTTTCTCCTGGCTCTCTCAAGGTCCATACGGAGTTTCTTCTCTTGTTCCAGAGAACCTTCAAGCTGCGCTTATGTGGTACATGGATGAAGTAAGCTTTTGTACCATATGGTATATTTAAATAAAATTAGATATGAGGTTCATTCTTACATCATCCACTTGTTGTTCAAGCTTAGTCTTGGATTTAGTCAACGTGTTGACTTTGTCTTCTTCTGCCTGAAGATCATCTAGAGTTTGTTGATGAGACTCTTGGAGAGCTTTTTTCTCCTTGGCGAGTTTGGCAATAGCCTCATCTTGAGAAGTCATCTCCTCCGTCAGGTTTTTGACCTTAAATCAATTTCAATGATGCTAAACTTTGTAATATATATTTCAGCCATTATACCAAATTTTCTGTGGTGTACCTTATTTTCAGTGGCGTGTTTCTCCTTTTCCACTTTGGCCAAGGTGAGCTCCAAATCATCGATGTCCTTTTTCAGCTCAGCGCACTCATCCTCCAGCTTCCTCTTCTTGGCAGTCAGCTCAGCATTGACCTCCTCTTCATCTTCTAGTTTCTCGGTGGTCTCTTTGAGTTTCGCCTCAAGCTGGATCTTGCTCTTAATAAGTCCCTCACATCTTTCCTCAGCATCAGACAGATTCTCTGTTTCCTGTTGTTTTTTTTTTAAATTGTAAACTCGTAATTTTTCATTACTGGTAAAGTTATTCCATTCTAAATACTTACAGATGCCACTTGCAGTTGGAGGTCATTCTTCTCCTGCAGCAGGGACACCATCTTCTCTTCGAGTTCTTTCTTCTTGGCCAGTGCCTTTGCCAGATCCTCCTTAGTTTTCTCAAAGGTCTCTTTCATGGCAGCCATTTCCTTCTCAGTCTCAGCGCTCTTTAGCAGAGGCTTGATCTTGAAGTACAGCTTCATCCATGGCCAGTGTTTCACATTCATGAATGAGCGGATGTTGTACTG
>JAOUQT010012277.1:0-12129 GCA_025769995.1 Xyliphius kryptos | reverse complement strand
AGCCACTTTGGGATGTTTTGGAGGAGCAAGTCAGTTTTCCTGGGTCATTTCTGTGTGGTTTAATGTTCTGTGACGCATAGGTTCGTCTGGGTGCTCTGGTTTTCTCCAACAGTCCACAGACATATATGCTAGGTGAACTGGACTAATCAAATGCCTCTGACATGTAACACTAAGTTGAGATATGGTTGAAGTGCCCTTTGGCAAGGCACCTAACCCCCGGACACAGTGAAAGCAGCTCACTGCTCCAAAAATCACAATTGTATGTATATATGCATATATGTTTAACTGCATGAATGGGTTAAATATAGAGGACCAATTTCTCTGTGTGCAAGCATAGTGGCAAATAGATTACTTTCACTATCCTGTATGTGTAATATGAATGAAACTTTACAGTATGTGTAAATGAAAGATTGTGGTTGTTATAACCTTGTTTCTAGATAGCCATTGATGCCAAAATGCTGTGAAATAAACAAACAATAAAACAATACATATACACTTTTAACTTATCATGTCACGGGGCGATATCGTTTTGGGATGTTTGGCTGCACTTATTAAGAATTATAATCTCCTGTCAGCTGCAAGGGCAATTGAGACACTAATTAGCCATGTCTTTTGGACTGTGGGAGGAAACCAGAGCACCTGAAGGAAACCCACATGGTCAAGTGTATGGATGAAGTGTATGGCTAAGCATTTTTTTAATCCAGTAAATTCCACAAATATGTAGTTTTTCAAACTGGTGACATAAATGTGGGGCCACACAAGTGTACAGAAGGCCCTTGCATGCTGTAGATTTATAAATCTCCTTCACTGAATCTAAGAGGCATAAACACATTTTCAGCATGACAATGCCCCTGTACACAAACTGAGATCCATTATGACATGTTTTGCCAAGAATGGAGTGGACACACGTAAGTGTCCTCAATGATCCCTGACCTCAACTCCACTGCATACATTTGTGTTGGATAATCTGGAACACTGACTGGACACAGCATATCTAATAAAATACCTTCCCAAAAAGGGGTGGAGGCTACAACACTTACCATCTTGCTGAAGTGCAAATAAAGCATCAGGATGGGGGCGAGAGTTGATTTAAGTGACTTTGAACTGGTATGGTTGTTGGTGATAGATAGGCTGGTATTTCAGAAGCTGTCAAACTACTAGGATTTATATGCACAACCATCTCTCGGGTTTACAGGTCCAAAATAAAAAAAAAATATCCAGTGAGCAGCAATTTTGTGGACGAAAATGTCTTGTTTATATGAGAGGTCGGAGGAGAATGGGCAGACGGGTTCGAGATTATGAAAAGACAACAGTAACTAAAATAACCACTCATTACAAGAAAGGAATGCAGAATACCATTGTTGAAAGTATATCTCAGAGAATTGAGTAAATTCTGAAGGGCGTACAACCTTTTACTAATCAGGGTGTACCTAATAAAGCGGCAGATGATTGTATAATTGGGATAAATTCTGGAATGAGATGTTTAACAAGCACATATGGCTCCAATGTTCTGGTGATTTTTTTAATTTGAGCATACATAAAAACATATATATGTTTTTTAATCTAAACTAATCTGTGTCTTTCATTTATTTTCAAAGCAATGCTCTGCTTATGAGCATGTTTGGAAGTGTTCTGTGTAAAAAAATTTTGCTCTCAATGGCCTATTTTAATGACATCACTATCTCATTAGCATGGCTCTGAAGACATTTTCCATAATTCTGAGCCAGCCATGAGAAAGGCAAGAGGGAGATGAGACAAGAGCACAGCAGGAGTTCTGGTGTGTAGAAAGACATTTAAATAGCATAAACGTCAAGTCTTACACCTCTAAGATATCATACTTGAATAAAATAGTTCCATTACCATTTTAGGATCAAAGCAAATTAGAATGACAGTATTGATCTTTAGGTATCTTTGTTTTCTTAGCCTACTTTTTTAACCTATCTTTGGTTATGCATTCTTAAACTGTAGGTGTGTGACCACCTTAGTGACCATCTCATCTTCCTCTACAGCCTGCATTAGTATTCCTTGTCCATGAGTGCTGTTTTCGAAATCACCCCAAGTGATCAATTTGTGCCACTGAATAATTTATAAGGGTTTTTCATTTGCTGCTGATGTCTAGGCTACATGGTTAGAGGCATCAGAATGGTAAGCGACTTCCACACCTGTTGTTTGTTTATTTCAGAGTCGTGGCTGATCCAGACACGGGGTGCTCATATAAAAATTGTAATTACATTAACATATACATTAAAGTCATTTATGTTTGTAGATTGGGTTTAAGGTATCCAGAGGTAGTATACTGCCAGAAAGTAATCTGATACCAAGACAACAATAACATGCCAGTATATACCTTTCAAAATAAAAATTACAATACTAGTTATAATATATTGACCAAAACAATAATTACATCCTAGAACATACCTACCAATACACCAACTACAAGCTAAAATATACCTACCAATGCAACAATTACAAGCTAGAATATATATATCATTACAACAATTACAATTACTAGCTAGAATATTCTTTACAAGAGTCTGTAAAAGGTCTGGGGACTGAGAAGACAAGTTGCTCAAGTTAAGGGATAGAAATGTTAACCCATTTTTGTCTAATGTAGGATTCTAGTTGATCGACTGTCTTAGGTATTTTTTGTTGTAACTTTCATTTTATGATACACAAAATGTTTACTATCTAGACTGTAGGCTGGCTAGTTCACTACCCGACCCTTCTTTTACGCAGTCATGATGCTGTAATTGATGCAGTATGCAAAATGCAAGGTATTCCCTGAAAGCAACGTTGTCTCGATGGGAACATATGTTGCTCTAGAACCTGGATATACCTTAAAGCATTGATAGTGTCCACCTGTAAGCTGCCCATGACACACACAATAATGCAACCCAATACCATGGTTTCTGAACTGAGCGCTGGTACCAACTTGGGTCTCCTCTTTAGTATTTCACTTTGTCACAGTCTATTTTAAATTAGCCTTAGCCCAGAAAAGACGTCTGTGTTTCTAGATCTTGTTTAGATATGGCTTCTTCTTCGGACTATAGAGTTTAACTGGCAACTGCGGATGGCATGATGAATTGTTGTTCCATTTTTGTACCTTTATCTTTTCCAGCCTCTTATTGCATCGACCCAACTTTTTTGACATGCTTTTTTGTGTTGCTGTCATGGAATTACAAATGAGCCCATATTTGGCATGAAATTTTAAAATGTCTCACTTTTAACATTTGATATCTTGTCTATGTTCTATTGTAAATACAATATGAGTTTTTGACAGTTGTAAATTATTGCATTGCATTTTTATTTATTGTTTGTTCTTTGTCCCACATTTTTGGACTCGGGTTTGTAATAAATAAGAGCTACAATATACCTACCAATACACCAATTGCAAGCTAGAAGATAACAACGTATACAACAATTACAAACTAGAATATACATACTAACACACCAACCACAAACTTGAATATACCTACCAATGCAACAATTACAAGCTGAAATTACAAACCTATACAACAATTGAAAACTAAAATATATCTACCAATACAACAATTACAAGATATACTATATCATCCAATACAACAATTACAGGCTAGAATATACCTACAATACAGCACTTACAAGCTAAAATATACCAACTTATACAACAATTGCAAACTAGAATATACCTACTAATACAACAATTACAAATTATAATATACCTACTAGAACAATAACTACAATCTAGAATATTCCTCGCAAAAAAACTAATTCAGTTACTAGCTTGAATATATCTACCAATACAACAAATACAAACTAGCAAATACATACCAGTGCAACAATTACAAGTTAGAATATACTTAGCAATACAACAATTACAAGTTAGAATATTCCTACCAATAGAACAATAACAGTTAATAGTTAGAATATGGATACCAATACAAAAATGACAAGCTAGAATATACCTACCAATACAAACATTAAAATCTAGAATATACCTACCAATGCAAACATTACAAGCTAGAATATACCTACCAATACAAACATTACAAGCTAGAATATACCTACCAATACAACAATTATAAATTAGAATATTCCTACCAAGTACAAATAAGAAGATGTACACATCATTTATTTTTTCCGCTTAATCCTAGGATAGCAGGTGCAAACCAGGAAACCCTTTGCGATAACTATGCCTGGATGTATTTTGATAGTCAATCCACTCTTGGTCCACCCGTAATACCACAGCTGAAGGTGTTGCTAAAACTCTTACACCAAACCTCCAGAATCCAATAATCTGTTTGCATTAAAAGCAGCCCAAGTCTATCTATTTACTTACAGCTGGTAAATGTTGCCTTCAGCTGTATAGTAGACAGATTACATCTTATTAATTGGGCAATTTATAAAGACTATACAAAAACTCTGGTTTGTAATGTTATGCATACGTGCTCCACATAAGATCAGGGTTACTTAAAACTCGTTTAGACTTAAAAAAATATTTTTACACTATAAGTGGCAAAACATCGCTCCCACTAAACTTGATCTAGGAATTACTTAGAGTTCCTACTTTTAAATATGTTTTGTGAGAAACAGTGAATTCAGATTTGCAGTGTCTATGAAAGTTTGCCAGTCTGTATCTTCTATAAATATATTGTTTGCATTTGCTATGTCAGGGCCAGTTAATTTAACCAAATTAACCATAATCTTAGGTTGTTGAATATAACCCCAATGTTCGACTACTTTGTAAAAATATTAACTATGTTCTTTTTTTTGAGAAGAGTTAGGTCATGTAAAATGGGAAAGGGCGAAAGGGGAGTAATCCAATTCCTGAGCATTTTAATTATTTCATAGCATATTTTGTCATACTGATTCCTATTCCCCTTAAACATGTGACCATAACATGATGCATTTAGTGTAGCTATGGAGGAGAATTATAAACCACTAGCCTTCAATAACTGGTCTATTCAGTGGACAAAGAAAAGACTGTGTATAGATATTGGGCACTGTGTGGTTTGTTTTCTGTGGTTTCATTGCTGCACAGCTTATTAGATTACATTTCTTTGTTAATGCCTGCATGAAGATACAGGTTTGAGCATAATTCGTACCTAACAAAAGTGCCATTATTTACACATTATTGTGGAATTTTATAATGCTAAATATATTGATTAAATTTGTGACTCGGTTGTCACAACTATAGACTTCCTATGATGGACTGTGCTAACAGATGGAAGACTCCTCAATATGTCCGGGTTGTTCCTTTTGTTGTAAGTCAAACTTTTATTTTATTATTAAAATATTATTATAATATATTATAATATTATTATTAATATTTTATTATTATTTTTATAATTTATTATTATTACGTTTTATTAAACTTTATGTTCTTTTCTGGCAAAATGATGTTTTATTAAAGAAATCGATCTATGTTTGATTACATAAAATTTTAACAAATAAATGTAAATTATTGTAAATTTGGTATCTGTTTTACAAATACAAATCAACAAGCCTCTTAAATTGAATTTAAATTTATATTTGTATTGCACTTTTTCCCAAAACAGCTTTACAGATACATGAACTCTAAATATAAGATTTAAATGATATTAAATATTGTTTCCAGGTTGCAATATGTGCAATAATGGTTAGAAATTCTAGGAAATAAATAGAGAAAGAAATCTTGAGAAAACCAGACTCAGAAGTGAACCCATCATCATTTGGGTAACACCGGACAGAGTAATAATAAATATTCCCCACTAAACGTGTTTGCTATTTAGTAAAATCTGCAGTATGTATGGTTCTTTATAAAATATATTTATATAAAAATGCAAATGTATTACCAAAGGTTTAACTTGAGGTCTATTAAAGTTATCAAATGTGATGGAAATTTTAACTAATGGACTATAAAACAGTTCTATGTGCTTTATTATAGGGAAAATTGTGCAATTTGTACCAGTTCTGGAAATCAAAAAATGCATTAATTTGGGGTTTTAACAGAAATCTATTAAATGATACAGACAACTGGTTGACTGAGGTTTGAGTTTGAAGTTTAAATCTTGTAGTTGGCATAGTGGAACAGCGGGTACTTCAATTCCTGGGTAAGGCGTTCGTTTCTGGGTCTTGTCTGTGTGGAATTTGCATAACGGCATGGGTTTCTTCTGAGTGCTTTAGTTTTCGTCAACAGACCATAAACATGTGCTAAACTAATTATTGTCTCTAAAAAGCCCTAAGTGTATGAATATGAGTGTGTGAGTGTGTGTGTGTGCGAGTGGTTCCCTGTGCCCTATAATTGTTCTTGTTTTGTGTCCTGTGACCCTAACCAGAATTTAGTGAGTATTAGAAGAGTAAATGAGAGCAAATCTTGGTCACCTGGTTTAAAGGATGCATTTAGCTCATGTTCATTCGTTTTGGATTCATGGCCCATTTTGCGGAGTTTAGACTTTCCTGGCTTAATTGTGGACCAATGAGTTGAAAATAAGGCCTTGCGATTTTAAACTTTTGCATATTGTTATACCATATATAATACACTTGACCTCTTTTGACAGGTCTATTGGAGAGCAGTATGCGTCTAAAACCCCATGAAGCTCAGAGTTACAGGAAGAAGGCATTATGGGTATCATGGATCTCCATCGTGGTGACGCTCATCCTGGCGGCGGCAGCATTCAGTAAGTCGGCACTATTTGTTTGATCGGTTTGCTTTTTCTAGTAACGGCACTAAAGGCTAATTCATTGAAATCATTGGCCTTCAATTATCAAAGCTTGATTCAAATGAAGTTATTCATGAAGGAGCGAATACGCATGTAATTCTGTATACCACAAAACCTCCAGAGGAAATCATGTGCAAAATAAAGAGGATCACTATTTGTAAGCATTATTCATCAGCTTTAAATCATGACCAGTAACTTGTGTGACTATCTATAAATGACTGAATGAATATCTCTAACTTTATGCAAACTATATATTAGGTTGACTAGAAATATACAATTTAAAACAAACCTATAAATGAAGAAAAATAAACTTAATTATGCAATTAGTTATAATAATGCAAAAATGCATTACTGTAACTGATTTAGTGCATGCAACACAGTTTTTTTTTTTACGGTGAACTAAATAGAAGTAAAAAATAATCCACACTCTGACTATATTAAAGCTTTTTTTGGCCACACTTTCTATTGAGTGCGTTGTGTACGATGTCGCTGTCTCCCCAGACACTGCTGTGCTTGTTTGAATAAGTGTTACCTCACTTCAATTGAGACTATGGTCACAAGAAAAAAGTTGCCCCACTTGCGATTTGCATGAAGGAAGAGAACAAATTTTTTTTAGTGTCTGATGGTGTGTCTGGTATTCTTATATTTATTGAAGACTTTGCGAAGAGTATGAAGAATGTGATTGCATATTAAGAAGTGTGTATGAATGGATGGAGAAGTTCAAGGATGTTCACAAAAGCCCAGAAGAAGCCTGATGCCCATTCACATCTGTGACTGATGACAACATTAGGCATGTATGTGAACCGATTCTGTTGAAAAAAAAACATGAAACATGATTATGTGGATCATTTACAACTTGGCCATGGCTCTATCTATGCAATAATCTATGACAGATATCAATTTCAAAAACATTTTAGAATGAGGAAAAGCATTTGTAAATCTGCAAACCAAACCTGAGCTCACAGTTCAGCCTAAAGCATTTTAAATAAAAGAATAAAAAAACAACTTGCTGACAGATAAGAAAGTTGAGGAACTTGGCATGTGAGAAGGATCAGGGGCTACTGGTTTCAATCCGCAAATACAGTCACTGTTTTCAATAAAGTAAAAAAGTGACCTATTTGCCACTATGGTTGCACACAGCATAATTGATCCTCCGCATTTAACCCATCCTTGCAGAAAAACACACACATAAGCACAGTCAAACATGCAGACAAAGAACGTTCACCATTTCCACCTCCGATTTAAGACCAATTTGACGAAAATGGAATTCGGGAACACGACATTCACAGGTGTGTGTGTTCAAAATATGGTAAATCACAGGCCCGCGCAATGCCAGGGAGGATTTTAGTACCAGTCACGGCGCTACCGCTAAATAACGGCAGCAAAATTGTATTCAAATAATAAAAAATGACACAGCACAAGTGTGGATAAATTTGCACTTTTATTGGTATCACTCAATATAAATCTTTATCTTGAATGGGTTGTGACTTGGTAAATGTAAGTGTAGTTATTGGCATTTTAAGCCATTTTCACACATATTTACTGAAAGATTCATAAAAGAACACAATTATGTGTGACTTCTCTCAAGATTACATTGCATATTTGACAAATAGGTGAACTGTTCTTTTTCTTTTCTGAATAACACTAAGTGTTAATGATTACATTTATCTTATTAAAATAACTGTTCCAGAAATACGGTATGTTTCTTGTTAAAAAAATTAAGATTAAATATATTTGAGATAGAAAAATATCTGGAACAATGAAACTGATGTCCTGTGTGACATAGGAAATCCTGAGAGTTTGAGAATAGGTTCTTTATCATGTTAGTCAGTAATAATTGAATATAGGCTAAACAGTTAAGGACTATTTAGCCTTGGCCACATTCCTGTGTTATGTGTCCCTCCCTAAATGGCTTTTCACATTGTGTTTTGTAAAATTGGCAGAATGTCTCCCATAATATTGCTATTAGTTTTGATGGGTTTTTCAGAACTTGATGAAAAAAGAATATTTCTTAAATAATATTCTAAATCTCTGCATAAACTAGACTTAAAATACTAAATCCTTCTTTGTTTGAGCTCCTTTTGCAAGAATTACTGCATTAATGTGGTGTGGCATGGAGGCGATCAGCCTGTGGCACAGCTGAGGTGTCATGGAAGCCCAGGTTGCTTTAATAGCAGCCTTCAGCTCGTCTAAATTTTTGGGTCTGGTGCCTCTTGACCAATCCCTCATAGACCCCATAGTTTGGGTTAGGCATGGTTGCTGGTCAATTAAGCACAGTGATACAGTGGTTATTAAACCAAGTATAGGAACTTATGGCAGTGTGGGCAGGGGCAAAGTCCTGCTTGACAATGAAATTTCCACCTCCAAAAAACTTGTCAGCAGAGGAAAGGATAAGATCTCTATAATTTACTGGTAAACAGCCGTGTTGACTTTGTTCTTGATTTAACACAGTGGACCGACACCAGTAGATGACATGGCTCCCCGAACCATCACTGATTGTGGAAACTGGACCTAAAGCAGCTTGAATTGTGCCTCTCCACTCTTCCTTCAGATTCTGGGACCTTGATTTTCAAATGAAATGCAACATTTACTTTCATCTGAAAACAACACATTGGACCACTGAGCCACAGTCCAGTTCTTTTTCCCCTTGGCCCATGCAAGACTTTTGTGGTGATGTGTATCATGGTATGAACAAAGAGGAAGAGTTGATGCTGCTCATCATGATGTGAAATTAAATTTTTTTTTAAAAGAATTTCATTTCCTTAATCCACACTAAGAGCGATTCTGTAGAAATAGAGAAATTCAAGATCCTTATTACTGCCGCAGGTAAGAAAACAACAAAGATCACATTAAAAGCATGGTACGTATGTAATATTCGACAAATGTCACAAAGGAACCCAAGGTAACTTCTAAGCAATTAAAGACATTCCTCACATTGATTAAGCTCAGTCCATCATCATTTCAACACTGAACCAAAATGGTGTGTACAGCAAGCGCTCATTGTGAAAGCCACTTTTCTCCAGAAAGGACACGCAGAAGCTTTGTTTTCGTGTACGAAAAAAAATCTATATTTTTTTTCATTTTGATGAAAAAAGTTATGTTTGAACATTATTATAACTCTGTGGGCTTGGTGTAGAAGATTTAGTTATGCTTTGAAAAATATAATTATAGAAATATAGAAATATAATTTAAATATATTAAAAAACTTAAAGGTTTGCAAGTTTTCAATGATCACTGTAAATGATCTTAATACATTTCTTGCTGTCTTGTTTTATTTAAGCTGATACATATGATGTTTTCACTTTTTCTGGACCTATTCATTACTGGATGTTTGTATATTGTTGTACTTCTGATTAGGTCAAGCCCAGGACATCTTCTGGAAAGATCTCAATGTGCCAATCTTCTGACTCCTTTCCCTTCCCTCTAGTCTTAAGACTATAAAAACTCTGTTTTGTTCTGCTCTTGTCTACGTTTCTGAGTAAAGAGCTTTGCAAGGTATTGAGTTTTGAGCAGGTCACATGATAGGAATTAGGCAGATGTGATGGCATTCAGCTCTCAGTTTTGGCAAGTGAGTTTTTGTGAGTAACCCGGAAAAAACAATAGGAAACGAAAACGTTTTTGCAGTCTTTTAATACTTACATAGATGCAGACACGTGAGATCACTAACACCATCATCTTCCTCTGTTTGCCCTTAAAATTAAAATTGGTTTGTTTTCAGTACTAGTTTACAGAATTCAGAGGAATCTAAATTACATTTTCTGTACTCCAGCAGATTGCTTAACTTCTATACCGTTTAATTCTATTTAGAGCAAGGAAGCCAGTGCCCAGCCGGCAGCACAGGGCACAATGCAGAACCGTAGACAAGGTGCCACTCACTTAAACTAAGTGCAATTTATAGACACAAATATCTCTGTGAGAGGAAACTGGAACACCCGGCAGAAACTCACATAGATACAGGGAGAAAATGCAAGCATAACAAATAAAGGACCAACGACTCATCACTCCAGAATCAAAACAATACAGCAGTCCAAATTTGCTTTACTAGCCTCTGCAGGACATTACTGAAGACGTCATCATCTGAGTGACACCAGAGAGTGTTATTATAAATCAGTGAGCCCACTGTAGATACATAAACCAAGCATTACTTGGTGTTTATAAGGATTATAATCATATGGTGATAAAAGGCTTGGAATAATCATAAGTGAAAAAGTATGTGTCACAGTCTCTCAGTACACGAATACTACGAATACTGTCCCTCAGAACTACAGCACCCAGTTTCCTCCTCCGGTATCCCGCTCAACGTCACCTGAGTACGATTTAGCGGGTACTTGTTATCTGCAGCATAAATATGACTCGCTGTTTTAAACTTATAGCGAAGTATTGTCAATATTCTTGTTGTCTACTGAGCGTTTATCTGTAATGCTATTTTAGTATACGACCTCTTGTGTGCTTCTTGTTTATGCTTTTCGGATTTCCCATTGGTATTGTCTGCTCTTCCCCTATTTGACCTGTTTGTTTATATCGTCTTACGAGTTGTATTTCCGTGAGTATTTTCTTGTCCGTGCACCTATTTAAAGTGTCTGTGTTTGCGATTATCTGCGAGTGTCTGGTTTCCTGTTCAGAGCCTGACAGTATGAATATTTCTGTGAAGTGGAATTTTTCAGTGTAGCCATGTAAACCCATTGGCCAAAATAAAGGGCGGCACTACCAGGAGACAGGCCAGTACACCAGGAGATGTGGAGGAGGCCGTAAGAGGGCCTCAACCCATCAGCAGGACCGCTACCTCCGCCTTTGTGCAAGAAGGAACAAGAGGAGCACTGCAAGAGCCCTGCAAAATGACCTCCCGCAGGCCACAAATGTGCATGTGTCTGCACAAACGACTCCATGAGGATGGTATGAGGGCCCGACGTCCAAAGATGGGGGTTGTGCTCACAGCCCAACACCGTGCAGGACGCTTGGCATTTGCCAGAGATCACCATGATTGGCAAATTCGCCACTGGCACGCTGTGCTCTCAAAGTAGATGAAAGCAGGTTCACACTGAGCACATGTGACAGACGTGACAGAGTCTGGAGACGCCAATCTAGAGCGTTCTGCTGCCTGCAACATCCTCCAGTTTCCCCATCCTTCCTGATCAGTTTGGCAGTGGGTCAGTGATGGTGTGGAGTGGCATTTCTTTGGAGGGCAGCACAGCCCTCTATGTATTCGCCAGAGGTAGCCTGACTGCCATTAGGTACCGAGATGAGTCCTCAGACCCTTCGTGATACCATATGCTGGACAATGCTAGACCTCATGTGGCTGGAGTATGTCAGCAGTTCCTGCAAGATGAAGGCATTGAAGCTATGGATTGGCCCACTCGTTCCCCAGACCTGAAACCGATTGAGCACATCTGGGACATTAGTCTCGCTCTTTCCTCCAGTGTCACGTTGCATCACAGACTGTCCAGGAGTT
>JAOUQT010012266.1:0-12129 GCA_025769995.1 Xyliphius kryptos | reverse complement strand
CATTCAAACAACTATTTAATGCTAATATACAAATAATGAAAAAGACAATGGATTTGGTTAAATGACATGACTGGTTCTAATGTGTACATGATCATGATCAATTTGTTAAGTTACCTTATGTGAAGCTTTATCCTGGCGCAAACTTCTGTGGTGCACAATAGATATACGGGCGGCACGGTGGCGCAGTATATAGTCTTGTGGCCTTTATAGTTACAGAATGGTAATAGAAAGCAATCAGGGCAGAATAAGAGTAAAGAAGGACAAAGACAACAATGTGAAGCATAGGAAAACCTTGCTACCATATAGCAGTCTTGTTCTGTATAAATAATAATAATAATATCAATAATAATACATTATCTCACTCCAGAATACATAAGTGAACTGTTAATATTTTATGATCCACCTTGCCTACGGCATTCAAAAATTTCAGGCTGCCCTGGTCAGACAAAGACCTGTGGAAACATCCGATATGGGAGCAATTAAGGTCCCTATAATTCTCTCTGCTGTGCCTGGGGGATCCCTGCAGGGACTTCCAGTCAAAGGCACTGCAGGCTCCTGCCTAGACAAGAGGCTTTTAGACAATAGAAAAGGATGCTTTCTACAGTGTCTGTGTATAAGGTGGTTTTGTGTTGGAATTGTGTCATGTTAGGTATGTTTAGTGCATGTAGGCCAAAAACCGAGTTTCCACTGTTCCATAAGGTCTGTAAAGATTCCTTTAGTACATTATTTTAGATAATAACTTTTGAATGCCATTTTCAAGAGTGATACGTATCTCAGAATAGCAGGTGGCATCATTTAATGTGCTAGACATACTTGGTCTAAAATACAAAAGCCAGGATGAAGGAAAGAGGGGAAATTATTAGCCTATTAGACTATTTTTTAGAACTAATTTTGTTTACTTTTCCAGAATTATAAAATAGAATATTAATAAGGATTCAAAATAATTCCATATTTGCAAAAAACGATCAATTTTATCCATTTGAACATTAAAATATCTTGTATTTGTAGAAGTATTCAATTGATTATTGGTTGAAAATTATTTTGTATTCTATTTATGTTTTACACAATGTCACAACTTTCTTTGGAATTGGGGTTGTATGACCATAAATGACTTTTCCAGAGTAATGATCTTTATTAAAAGTAAATTCAGAGTATAATTATTAAATGGATGAAAACAAGCACAAAACAGCACAGAGTGTTCCTAAAATCTTGGATAATTCTTGATTTACCCTTTCTGTTTGCCCATTGACTTTAGGGTAATACCTGGAGGTGAGGCTCACTGAGATTCCCAGCTTTTCCATTAAATGCGTCCATACTCTGGCTGTAAATTAGATGCCACGGTCACTCACAATGTCCTTGGGTAGCCCAAAATACCGGAACACCTATTAAAAGAGAAGCTTGGCGGTTTTTATGGCAGTGGGTAGACCGACAAGAGGGAAGAACCGCACTGACTTCGAGAGCCAATCCATGATGACAAAAATTGTGTCTTTGCCTTCTGAAATAGTTTAATCTGTCACAAGGTCGACTGTGAGATGGAATCAGGGTCTTTCTGGAACTGGTAGAGGTAATAATTTTCCTGCGGTTAAGGAACGAGGGACCTTCGCTTTGGCACAAGCTGAACATGAAGTGACGGATTTAATAATGTCTCTGCTAATTGAGGACCACCAATGCTACGCTTTGAGCAGTTCTAAGGTCCAGAACCTGGAGTGACATGAGCCCAGGTGATGTGACAGCCACGGAGAGCTTGGGGAACAAACAGAAGTCCTGGAGGACACTGGTTTGGGCCTCTGGTCAGTTGTTGTGACCTTATCTTCTTATCTAATTCCCACCTTATGGCGTTGACAAATTATTCTATAGGCAGGATGGGGTGATTCTTATCCTTCTATATGGCATCAGCCTCGTACATTCCTTCTGCTTTTTCATTTTTGCTGCCGGGCTGGTATGACATGGTGAAATTGAATCTAGACAAAAACAAGGCCCATCGGGCTTGTCGGGGGTTCCGTTTTTTAGCATTTTTCAGATATTCCAGGTTCAATTTGGTCAGTATAAATGATGAGTAGCTCCCTACAACCAGTGCCTTTGTTACTCCAGAGCTAATTTAACGGCCAATAATTTTCAGTCTCCTACACCATAGTTTCTCTCCACTTAGACAATTTGCGAGAAAAAAAGGCCACTGGGTACAGTTTGCTTGGTTCTTCTTGACGTTGTGAAAGCACTGCCCCCACTCCAGAGTCTGATGCATCAACTTCAACTTTGAAAGGCAGCTTTGGGTTGGGTTGTTTAAGGATGGGGGCTGTAGTAAAGGCTCTCTTCAGGTCGTTGAAACCCTGGGTGGCTAGGAAGGTCCCAAGTGAGCCATTTTGGTGAACCTTTCACCAGATTGGTGAGTGGGGAGGATATTGTACTTAAGCTTCGTATGAATCGCAGGTGGAAATTGGCAAAACCAAAGAAACTCCTCAGATCTTTTAGACTCTTTAGTTGTGGCAATTTCTACATAGTCTCTACCATTCCTTGATCCATGGCTATTCCATCTGTTCCGATATGGTACCCCAGGAAGTCAATCTCTTGTTGGTGGAACAGGCACTTCTCACCCTTAACATAGAGTTGATGTTGTAGCAGCCTATTCAGCACACACCTAACATGGTTCTGATGACTTGCAAGATCAGCAGAGTAGATCAGGATATTGTCAATGTGGACAATTACTCACTTGCCTAGCATATCTCGTACAACCTTATTGACAAGATGTTGAAAAACACTTTGTGCCAAAGCCAGCCCATACGGCATTACGCAGTATTCATAGTGGCCGGTGGTAGTGCTAAAGGCCGTCTTCCACCTGTCTCCTTTTATAAGCACAAAGTTATAAGCAATCCGGACATCCAGTTTGGTGTATACCTTTCTTCCCCACGAAGAATACCCCAGCTGAGGAGGGTAAGGTGGAGTATGTAAACAGCCGACAATTCCTCCTGGATATGGAATTCCTCCATAGCTTGCTTTTCAGGACAGGGCATAGATCTTGCATCGTGGTGGAATGCATCATGCTGGAGGTCGAGCTTACAGTCGAAATCACGGTGCAGCAGGAGTCCTTCTGCTTTTTCCTTACTAAAAACCTCCATGACCACTGTAGAGTGTGTGGCTTGACTTTCTTTGTTAGTAGATCCAATTCGGCGGATGTGTGAGCATAAACATTTGGAAAAGCAATCACTGGATGGACCAAGCTTGTAATTCTAGCTGTTGCCATAAGATCAGTGGGTCATGCTGATCCATCCACAGTAGGCCCAGCACGATGGGGTATTGTGGAAAGTTGGTGACCAAGAACAGGATCTCCTTCATGAAGAATTCCCACTAACATTCTCAAAGGAGGGGTTTGATACAAGACACAGTCTTCTCCATTGGGACCACTATCGATTGCTCTTATTTGGAGCTTATGTTGTAGCTCCACACTTGTTATGTTCAGGGTCTTCATGATGGAGTGATCCATGAAGCTTCTTGCAGCTTACAAATCTATAAGGGCAGGGAGAAATACAACCTCATTACCATAGTGTATCTGAACTTCAATGATAAATTTAGGAACTGTAGTAAATTGGAAACTACTCACCATATTGGCTGTAGTAACTAAATCCCCTGGGCGAGTAGGACAACTCCAGACTGCATGGCCCCTCTCTCCACAGTAGAAGCATAGCCCATTCTGTCTCCTTCTCAGTCTCTCCTTTGGGGACACTGTTGAGGGGCCCAACATCATGGGTTCTGGGTCTGGGAGCTGTGGCTGCCTGCTGCTGCACACTGGTCTCGCACAGAGGAGATCATCCAATTTTAATGGCCGTGGTGATAAGAGAGTCAAGAGTCATGTCACCATTTCTATAAGTGATCTCCCGTAGCACCTGGGGCTGGAGGAAATTCCAGAAGGCAGCCTTCAGGGCTGGTTTGTTCCAACCGCTGGCTCCAGCAACTGTACGGAACTCCAATTCATAATCTGCCACACATCATTCTCCCTGCTGGGTGGTCAAATACTGTCTGAAAGTTTCTTACAAATTCAGTGTATGAACGTGCCACTTCACTTGCATTGTTCCAATAAGTGGTGGCCCACTCCAAAGCCTTGCCACTGAGAGAACTGATCATAATCACCACCTTTTGTTCCTCCGCGATAGATCCATGCAATGAAAAAAAAGATCACATTGGAGGAGATAGCTTTACACTTTTCTGGCTTACCACAGTAGCGTTCCAGATGAGAAACTCTCAGATTGATTTTTTGCGAAGCAGACTGATTTGTGCATGCGAATCTCCATTTCCCGGAGCACACGCCATGACTCCTTCAAGTGTAGCGTGCTTAATAATAAAGCCTGTTGGTACTGGGCTGTGTTTGCTGACTCCATGGTTTGTAGGCAGGTTGAGTCAATAGCAGTTTTATTTTGTGCTTGCAAAAATGCAAAAACAAAACAAAAGCAATGTAAAAAAAATGGCACAGCGTGTTGGAATATACTAAACTGGTGAAGGAAAAAGTCAATACAACAAAAATGATGGAATGACTCAGAAGATCATAATAGGTAAGTGCAAAACAAAAATTACTTTGATCCCGCAACACTCTGGCTCTTCCGGTTCTGAAAAACACAAAGAAAACACAGCATTTAGTTTATGAGTCAAAGCAGGGCAAAAAGTCACAACATGTAAAAGACACTAACAGACTTAGTCAACGCTAAGCTAGCATGGGTGGCAATAAACATTAGCTAAACAACGTAAACATAGCAAAGTTCATGAATCAAATGGCAGTGAATGAGTCCAGGGTTGTAGCTGCATTGACCTGCAGAGAACTCTGAAAAGGCTTAAATAATAGAGCGGATTGCTGCTATTCTAATCAGTTCAAGGTGAGACTAATCAGAGCTCCTGCTGTGTTATAGAGAATTGTCATAGAGATTGTGTCAGGGGTAGAGACGGAGATAGAAAAAGGGAAAATATTAGTTAAACAGGCTCAACATCCATCATTGTTAGAAACCTTCTTTCTCATAATGAAACCGTTGAATGTCTATGGTGACCTTTAAGATAGCCAAGCCTTACCCTTCTTTTTTCTACCTCCTTGCTCTTTTATTTCACTTTGGCTTATGATAGACTGTATTTGCAACCCGACCACATCTCGCCTCTTAATCACCCTTTGGGCCATATTTATTGCCATGTTTCTCTTTTTGAGGTTAATGTCTCAGAAAATATCATTTAAAATGTTATAAATGGGTTTTTATAGTGCAATATTAAACTAATAACTGGTTGGTCTATCCACTTTGGCTGGATGTTTGCTGATAGTTCCTCCATCTTTGGTGTTCACCTTATTCCGCGATACAGAATGTCTCTCAAATCACTCTTTAAACCCAACTTGTAAATGTTGCCTTGTGCTGTAAAGCTTATAGCTTCAGTTCCTCTTAGGTAAGAGTGAAGATCTGAGGGGGTTACGGCCACTAGAATGTTAAACTGACATGTTTGGATGACCTATTGTCTCCATAGAGCCCTCTGGATTTCATTCTTCTTCTATGCTGCTCATGATGGTTTCAGTGAAATTTGTAATGTAACACATGCCATAGTTCTTACCTTACTCCTTTACTATGATCATGCCTAATCATTTCTTTTTCTGAAATTTCTCTTTTTCTGCTAGGGTACACACACTAACACTGAGAGAATGCTGAGCCTGACCTCGTCTCTGACACACACCTGATCCATCCTGATGGTAAATTTTAAAGATTCATTCACAGACTTATTTAATCAGGTTGTTAATCTGTTATAACCTAAATGAGCCATTGGCCTGTTGGAAAGCTTGCGCTGTACCAGATGTGCAGATGTTACAAAAAACGATTGCAGTCTGAATGCTGACTGGACATGATCAGCAAAAAAAGTTTCCCAAAGATCAATATGCCATAACATAATTCACAAGCTAGTACATTAGCAATAGTAAGCAATGGAGGATGCCTTAGGTATTTCTTATACACTGAACTGTGTCATTGTATTTCCTAAACTGCAGATGTGCAAATAAAACATGAACTAGTGATATTTATAAAAAGAATTCAAGAAGATGTCTTTATTAGTCACATATTGTAAAATTACCCCGCAACACAGATATGGATACAATTGCAAGTTTATTTTACACAAACACAAAACTAAAAAATCAATAGCTGCTCGGAGTGTTGGGAAGTAAACAAACACATGGGATGAACTACAACACAAAATGGCCTACGGCAACCCTTAGAGGATTTGCAAGTAAGTGACTCAGGGAGGGGATCCACAACACTCTGGCTCTCTAAACATGCACAAAAAACACAAAACATTCAAAGTAAACATAAGCATAAGCAGGAGTATTTCAAAGTACACAATAGCATAAGCAAACTAATCACTGGCACAAGCAAAACCTAATAATCCGGAGGTAAGAAACAGCTAAGCAACAAAAACAAATTCAGAGACAATAGCAAAGTTCATAGCACAAAGCATGACAGCTTTGTTGACCCGAGAGGAACTCTAACCAAAAAGATGTTTAAATATCTTCCTAGGAGAGCTGATTGCAGCTCTCCTAATTAGCTCCAGGTCAGAGGCTGGTCAGAGTGCCTGCGTGAGACTCAGTCAATCAGTTCCTTGCTGTGTGTGCAGAGCAGAGACGTGACAAATATACACTACATTCACTCACTTTTGTAATTGTTTACTCCTTGTCAGGCCTGTGGGAAAGCCAGCGCCTAGCCGACAGCACAAGGTTCAAGGCAGGAACAACCTTAGACAAGGCACGATTTAATCATAGTGCACTATGGGCATTTTAAAGGCAGCAATAAGCCTAATGCATGTTTTTAGACAATTGAAACAATGTTACAATCACACAGTTGCATTCACCCAGACCCCCCGGATGAAACTTATGTGAACACACTAAGAACATGCAAACTCCCCATGGAAATGACCCAGGGTACCCCCTCTGGGGAGAACCCAGGACCGTCTTGCTGTGCTGCCCCAGTCCATGAAAACCTGGAGTAAACACAGGAAACCTATGAAGATACAGGGAGAATATGCAAACACCACAAAGAATAGACTCAGGACCCAAAATTCAAAAATTCTTGCTATGAGCTGACAGCATTACCAACTATGCTGACCATATACACTACAGTGAGTCATAGTCAAATTATTTCTGCATACCACCACTTGGTAGGAAGCTAGATATAAAGAACAGATTCACCATAATATGAACATCAACAAGGTATTTTTGTCCACAGAACTGCCACTCACTGGATATTTTCTTTTTTTCCTAATCATTCTATGTAAACCATAGAAGGTTTGTATGCGAAAATCCCAGTAGATCTGCAGTTTACGAAATACTCAGACCTTCCCATCCCCTGTACTTTATATTAAATCACCTTTCTGGTGCACATTTTGCACTTCAGAATGTTGGCTTGATCACCTATACATGCCTAAATGCAAATGCAAGTTGCAGACATATACAGGCCCATTCCAAAAAATTAGAATATCATGGAAAAGTTGATTAATTTAAACAATTCCATTCCAAAATTTAAAATTTTCATAGATTATAGATTCAGGGCCCATCATTTAAATCATGTTATTTATTTGATTATATTTACATAATTTGGGCTTCCAGCTCAAAAAACCCATAAAAACAGGAGTTCAAACAATTAAAATATTGTGGAGAAATCAGCCCAAACTATGTAGTGGAGAGACACAATGTGTCAGGAGAAGATGCACCAGCAAAAGAGATGACCATAGACTTCAGCTAATTATCAAAAAGACATGATTCAAGACTCTGGCACAGTTCCGAAAAGAGTGTACTACCCATACTACTTCTTAGTTTTTGCAGAAAAAAAATTAGGATTGCATCAAATCAATCAAAATATGGTACTTTCAAAACCATATGTCAATCTTCAATACTTGGTTGGAAATCCTGTTGCTTTAATTACTGCCTCGATGCGACATGAGATCGAGGCAATCAGCCTGTGGCATTGCCAGGGAGTTATGGAATCCCAGATTTTTTGATGCTTGGTGTCAGCTCATATTTGTTGTTGAATCTGGTGGCCCTCATTTTCCTCTTGAAAATACCCAAAAGACTTGTCACCTGCACACAGTGCCAAATTACAATTACCTGATTTAAGGACCATGGTATCCCTGTTCTTAATAGTCCAGCAAAATCACCTGTCCTTAACTCTATAAAAAGATCTATAGGGTACTGTGAAAAAGATGTGATAAGCCAGACCCAACAATGCAGAACAGCTGAAAGAGGCTATCAGGGAAACCTTGGCTCTCATATCATCTAAGCAGTGCCACGGACTGATCTACTTCATGCCACGCCTTGTTGCTGCAGTAATTCCGGCAAATGGAGCCCCGACTAAGTATTGAGTGCTTTGATGATACGTTTCATGCTCATACTTTTCAGTTGGCCAGCATTTCTAAAAATCCTTTTTTTTGTATTAGTCTAAAGTAATATTCTAACTTTCTGAGATACTGAATTTGGGTTTTTATTAGTTGTCAGTTATAAATTATCAAATCACAATAAATAAACACTTGCAATAACGGATGTGTGTAACGAATGTGTATACTATACAAGGTTACGTCACAATCTGCTTTAATATACAGGTGCATCTCAATATATAAGAATATCATCAAAAAGTTAATTTATTTCAGTAATTTAATACGAACAGTGAAATTCATACATTATATAGATTCATTACACACACACTGATCTATTTCATGTGTTTATTTATGTTATTGTTGATGATTATTCCTTACAGCCGAAAAAACCCAAAATCATTATCTCAGAAAATTCGAATATTATATAAGACCATTGCAGATATTTTGGCCTACTACAAGGATTGTACAGTAAATGCACTCAATATTTGGTCGGGGCTCCTTTTACATTAATTGCTGCATCAATATGACATGGCATGGAGATCTGCCTGTGGCACTGCTAAGGTGTTATGGAAGCCCCAGTTGCTTTAATAGCAACCTCCAGTTCGTCTACGTTGTTGGGTCTGGTGCCTCTCATCTTCCTCCAGCAGAAGTCCACTCCTTCTGAATCTCACCAAAGTATTTAATGGCCTTTTCTTGATTATCCTTTCAAGCAATATCCTAGTTGCTTGTGCACATTTTTTCTACACTTTTTTAATTCCACTCAACCACTAATTTGCTTGGATATAACACTTGTGAACAGCCAGCTTCTTTAGCAATGACTTTTGTGGCATAACCTTCTTGTAGAGTCTGTCAATGCCTGCAAGTGTCTTCCTCATGATTGTGTAATGATTTTTCATTGGCTGTAAGACAATCATCAACCATTACAGAAATAAACAATGCCTTTTTGCTTTTTGGAAGCAGTGAATCCGGCGTGTCTGTGAGCAGCAGACTTTGTGTCCAACGTTAGTGAAACTTCTGTACTTTTGGACTGTAAATTGATTTTGTGTTGTTTTATCTCCCAGCACTTCGAGCTGTACAATTTTGTGTGCAGTATAAAATAAACTGATCTTGTCTCCAAAACTATTGTGTGGAGGGTTCATTACACGTCCCCTTGTCCTTTAGTTTAAAAGCTTATACTTAAGGTTCTTATAGTAACTGCATTTCCAGAAAAGTTGCTGAACTTATATAAATATAAACAAATGTATATATTTGTTTATATAAAAAGTCTGTAACAAAAAGCTGTTGCTAATAATTTAAAAGTGGAGGTTTAAGTCTTATGGTGCCCAATACACCATGTTTTTAAAATTATTTTTAGGATGCACGAGGCATTTTAATATTAGACAGAATCTCCACATAATCTGTAGCAATAAGGCCACACTGTTGTAACTTGGTCTGCTCGGGGATGCAGTGGGTAGTGCTCTTGCCTCACCGCAAGAAGGACCTAGTTTCGATCACCAGGTGGGAGGACTCTGGAAATTTCTGTGTGGAGTTTGATGTTCTTTGCTTTGAGTGCTCCTGTTTTCTCCTGCATTCCAACGACATGCATGCTAGGTTTATTGATGTCTCTAAAGTTGCTCCTAGTGTGTGAATGTGTTTGACTGTGTGTGTGCCATATGATGGATTGGTGTCCTGTCTATGGTTGTTCCTGCCCATGCGCCCAGAGTTGCCTGGTGGTCACTAGCTGGCCCATGACCCCCTGTGGATTGAACGGAAGAAAATAAATAAATGAATACCAAAAATACTAAAATACCAATATAAGCCTCTGCATCATTGGTCTCTTTATACACTATATGCTGATCAAATATGCTTTGGGCACTGAGGCACCTCCATAACATCACAGATATTAGTTTTTGCACTTTTACAAAAAGATAAAAATAGAAATATGTACTAATCTGACCAAGGAGCAATATTTCACAGTTTTTCAGTCCATTTCAGAGAGCTCACAGGCATATCTGCATAAATACATGGATTCCTCCTTGCGTAATAGTTTCAGGTTGCATTTCGTGACGACTGTGTAACAATGATCTTCCAATGTACTCCCGAGCCTATGTGACTATATCCATTAAGAAATGTTTTTTCAAATGATGCCACCTGAGACTTCGAGGATTACACATTCATAATATTAATACTGTAAATGATGAAAGAGCTTTGGAAAAGATCTTCCTTTTATACTTAATTTTGATTACATCACCTGTTACCTGTTAAACTGCTAATTGTCGAATAATCCAGAAAATCAGTAATGTATGAACCTTTATGCATAGTATGAACATAGTATGAACTGAAATATAATTCAATAATTACTAGATGTACACTCACCGGCAACTTTATTAGGTACACCTGTTAAATTGCCTCAACCAACCATATGGCCGAAACACAATGCATTTACGCATTTACTCAGATGGGCTGGTCTGAGTATTTCATAAACTGCTGTTCTACTGGGATTTTCACACACAACTATCTCTAGGGTATACAGAGAATATCCGAGCAGCAGGTGTGGAAAAAATGCCTTGTTGGTGTGAGACAGAGGTACAGAGGCAGAGGCAATCCTGGTCCTTGATTTATGTTTTTGTGCTCAAGCACACCTGATTCAACTCAGCTGTTAATTGCCAGGTTTATTATGTTTATTAGAACAGAGATATATTTAAACTATGAAGGACTTCGGCACTCCAGTGCCAGGATTGTCTACCTTTGATGTGAGAGGTCAGAGAAGAATGGGCACACTGGTTTGAGATGATAGAAGGGAAACAGTAACTCAAATAACCATTCATTACAACTAAAGAATGTAGAATACCATCTCCATTGAAACTATGCTAAGAAGTATTAAGGCACGTCTGAAGACAAAATGGGACCTACCAAGGTGTAACTAATAAAGTGGCCGGTGAGTGTATATACCAACCAGGTATTTTTAAATTATTCATTTTCTATTGCCACTTGATCCTAGTTAGGATCTCAGGCAATGCAGTGCCCAGATATTAACACAGAGCACATGGCATTAGCACCGTGCTGTTTCATCATAGGTCTCACACACACAGTCACTCACACAATAAGGGTAATTCAGACACAGTGGTTGGCCTAAAACATGTCTTTGGACTATGTAAGGGAACCAGAGGACCCAACAGAAATCCATGTGGACATAGGGAGAACCTGAAAACTCAAAACAGGGTTCCTTTTTGCTGTGAGGCATTAGAGCTATGCCACTGCTGTTACACCTTTGACCATTGTATATGCTTTCTCTGCGTCTTTTACCTTTTTTTAATTTATAAATCTGCTGTATGTATAATAAAATTTAGATCAAATGCACATTACAGCAGATTAAAATACAATAGTATAAAATAATACAAATGTACACAGCTATTTAATTTGAACATAAATAGACATGTATTACAGTTGATTCTGTAGCTAACAGAACGAAGGCTGAGGCATGGAGTGTATAATAAAATTGTTCACTTAGGCAGAAGTCCTGGCTCTGTCACAGAACTCATCAGAGCCAACAAATGCCAGTACATAAGTGCCAATTAACAAGGCAGGTATATTACATTCGATCCATTACTATTTTAATGCATATAAACTGAAATATTAATATCAATACAATAAATAAACCACCTGGTTTTAGACCACAGTAATTTATTAGTATGGTGTAGAACCTCCTTTTGCGACCAATACAGCGTCAATTCGTCTTGGGAATGACACATACAAGTCTTGCACAGTGGTCAGAGGGAT
>JAOUQT010012254.1:0-12129 GCA_025769995.1 Xyliphius kryptos | reverse complement strand
CACGCTTTTCCTTCGGCCCCCTGGTCACTATCTGCCCCCTTCAGTAGTAACTGATGTTTACAGGGTTTGTTGAGGAAACGAGTAAACATGAGATTTATTGCTTGCAGTAATTTTTACCTTTAGCTGTATATGACATTGAGTGACCTCATTAAACACATCTGTTGTAGGTAAACTTGTTGATTTTAAATTTAAAATAAAAACCTTGCTAAATTTAAACAAAAGTCTGTAGTGACCCAATCGTAATGTTGTTTCCAGTAATAAAGCAAAAAGTCGCAGGAGGCTGTGCTTCAGTGTCAATAAATCAAGGAAACGAGAGTTCCCTTATACCACTGTCACGAAAACTGGCCGTTCCTGCTCATTCATTCTGTGGAACATCAGGAAAATATGACTTTTCCTAACAGAACAGGCTACTCAGCTGCTGGTTCAGGCCCTCATCCTATCTTGGCTCGGCTTTTGTAATCCTCTTCCTGCCGGTCTGCAGCCCGACTCGTGTTCAATCAGCCAAAGTGAACTCATGTCACTCCATTATTTTTCTCTCTCCATTGGCTTCCTGTAGCTGCTCGCATTCAGTACAAGGTTCTGACTCTGACCTACAGGACAGTCACTGGCTCTGTTTCATTTTCTCAATGAGCTTCAAGAGGTAGTCACCCGAAATGGTTTTCAGGTGTGCCTGTAAGGGGGTTTATTAGTATAATTAATTAGAACGCGTGTGCAAAGCAGTAATCAGAGCAAAGGGTGGCTATTTTGAAGAAACTAGAATATAAAACATGTTTAGTTATTTCACCTTTTTTTGTTAAGTACATAACTCCTCATGTGTTCATTTATAGTTTTGATGCCTTCAGTGAGAACCTACAATGTAAATAGTCGTGAAAATACAGAAAATGCATTGAATGAGAAGGTGTGTCCAAACTTTGGCCTGTACTGTAAATATTTAAAAATGTCTAGGGTGGTGCAGTGGCCCAGTGATTAAAGCTTCAGCCTCACAGCTGGGTAGAGTACTGCGTTCAGCACAGGTCATTTTTGTTTTTCATAAAGTCTCTGTTCCTTTCCACATTTGAAATTTAAAAGTCAATTATAGGCCAATAAATAATTGACATTTTAAGGGTCCAATAATACTGTCATTACATAAAAACATAACGGTCATACATCAAGACATTTGTCATAGCCATTTTCTGGGTTAAAGGTTACGTGTTGATGAGGTTACAGCTCTAGACAGTAATTAAGCCTGACCTTTAATTTAAATACATCTGTGTAAATTCAACTGAAATACAATCTCATTTCCTATCATATTAAGCACAATGTTGTGTTTAATGGCAGCCGAGAATAGCAGAATGCTGCTTTTACCACACATATCACATCCATATACACCTATTATGTATTCAACAGGACTACAGATTGGATGCCCTGCTATCTTGCTCTTGAATACTAACGAACACAAAAGGTTAGCACCAACCTAGATTGATGTCTGCACAAAATGATTTAAAAAATATGCGAGTCGGTAACACTTTCTTTTCATTCTGCTCATCCTCTTCTTCCTCCACATCATGATCAGTACGAATTGTTGAACGTGCTGTGTTCACCATTATTTTTTAAGGAAAGCATTCTAAAATTCTAAACATGCTTTATTGGAACCAAAATGTTGGGAAAGAGTAATTGTGCATGTTGTCCTTGTTTATGTCACTTGTAACATGTAATTCATTATGAATTTTTACTATTAACTGAATGTTTTGCTCTTATGTGCTTTCTGGAAAACTTTTTGACTAAATGTGCAGAAGCCATTAAATTGGGGCGTCTACCTGATGTTAATCTTGTGGTGTAAATGATGTAACACTATAAAAAAAAAACACTTTACCGTAAAAGCTGGTGTTGTTTGGTAGCATATTATAATAAATAATCTATAACAAGAACTATAAGCTGAATATGATTATTTTTGTCTGATAGCATTGCATTCCTGGAGGATGGACCCAATGGAATTTTTTCAGTTGTTAAATTGTTAAAATTAAAGGGTGGCTTGGTGGCTTAGTGGTTAGAATATTCGCTTTCTTTCGCTCCTTAAACAGCTTCAGATTTTGCTATGTTGCATCATGTCACATGCTTTTCTGCACACTGTAATTATATGAAGTAATTATTTAAGTTACCAAAGACTTTCTGTAAAAGCAAGACCAACTCAGGTCCTTCTCCTTTGACCTCTCTTGTTAACAAAAGTTTTTCTTTTAGACTACTGATTTTATGCTTGTAAAGTGAGCTTATAAGCTTTTATAAATAAGAAGCACACGTTTAACACAAACAATATAAGGCTTTATGTCACTGGTCTCTATAATAAGTTAATGAGCAGTTAAAATACATACATTATAATGCATTATGTCACTTTTTGAAATTAAATCAATTTAGCAAAATAGGCATTCACTTTAATTTGCATCCCCAGTTACTTAAAGCAGTAGCTGAACTTTGGTCATGGAAACTAGTGTTAAAGAATCATGAATTACACACTCACTTAGACAAACACTACACATATGGTAAATACATTATTTAGAGCAGACAATTTACCTTGAATCCATGTTTTCGGACTGTGTGAGGAAACCCGGGAAAAACCCACGTGGACATGGGAATAAAATAAAAATAAAAAGAAATAAAAACCCTTTCATCTCATATTTCACTAACTTATTAAAGTTTACATATTGCCACAAAATCTGCTGTCTCTGTTGTAATTCACTCCATTTTCGCTGCTAAAATAAAAACAAAAAAAAACAAAATACAAAGCAAAAAACAAAAACTGACGTTTATATTTTCAGTTATATATATATATACACACACACAATGTACATTTATTTTTCAGCTCTAAAAGTTCTAAAAGTTCAGCTCTAAAAGTTACAGAGTTACTCTGGGTCAGTGGGCCATAATTTCGTTTTTATGACATTCTACATGTGATGAAAATGACAATAAAGCCTCCTTGAATACCATAGGACATAGATACCACCAAGGTCGGGATTCGCACCTGGATCCTGGCAACCAGAGGCAGAAATACTCACCACTACACTACCGCAATCCATGTTCCTCGCCAAAAAAATAAATGAAATAATGTAAAAAAATAGAATGACACTTTTAAAAGACAATACTTTAAACATTCTAATTTTGCTTACAAACTGTTGTACATCACACCATTTTTGACTCTTTTTGAAAGCAACTTACAAGTATAAACTTGATTGATGAGGTCGGAGCGAAGGGTTAACCCTAATACAGCATCCCTGAAGCAATGAGGGTTAAGGACCCTGCATAAGGGCTTACACTGGGAACATATAGGGAATTTGGGGTTCAAACTTCCAACCTTCAGATTGCATCATATGACCACATAATAAAATTCCTGTTAAATAGCAATTATTTGTCGATTCTATTTAAATATTAACTTTAAGTCCACACCTATATTTAGCAATATATAACAGAAATTCTAGGTTACATTTGCTAACATTTTGAAGGGATGATCAAAAGGCATTCACTTTCGTCTGCCTCCTCAGCTACTTTAAGCAGTAGCTGCAATTGTCTTCCAAAGACTGGTAGTACTTGGTCAACAAGTTCATGGAAATTGGTTCTAAAAAAACATGAATGCAGATGCAGTTAACAGGTCAAAGCAAATGACTTAGCCCAGTGTATCCTAAAATAAATTGCTGACACTTCTCTATTATCCATTTAATCACACCGAATTACATTTCAAAAGGACACAAAGTGCACAAAGTTTGGTAAGTGAAAAGTTCCCTTTTTTATGCCCTCCAAGCGTTTCCATCTCTGTTTCATGAAGAAGTGATGGGCTCTTAATCTCTGGTGATTAAGTGAGGCAGGGTTATAATGACAACGTTCTTTTAAGATCCCGCTTTATTAAAAAAAAAATCCATCTTTTTGTCCTCTGTACCTGTTCATAACCCAGCCAGAATTAAAAGGGTAACCTCAAACGTTTATGAGAGAGTGAGCACATTCAATTTCTTGTGCCTGTTTGACAAATGCAGGGAGGAAAACACTGACTCAGACGTACATATATTGCTTAGTATCTTGACTTATTTAGACAAAAAAAAATTAATCATTGAATGTTTTTGTATGACCATGTTCACTGCTAAAAACAAATGTAATTAAATGAACACTCCTTTAAATGTACTTGTTGAAACTTGGACTGTTGCAGTCTTGCAGGATGGACACACTGGACATATACAGTTTTTCTGATTGTGAAATACAGACACTTAGTCTATAAACAATCTGACTAAATGACTGTCCTGCACTGTTGATGCTACCCACATGCTCAAGGAGGATAAGTCTTGGTCTTTCCAAAAAAATTTTCTAGAATATATCTTATTCTATATTTATTTCTATATTCTACTTTTAAATATATATATAACATTGTACATTGTAACATGCCACGTAATGAAAATAATAATAAAGCTTTCTTGAATCCTTGAAAACATCAAAGGGAGTTTTTTCCTGCCACTGTCGTTTGACTTGCTCTTTGGGGGTTTAGGCTCATAAAACTGTAAAGCTGCTTTGTGACAATGTACTGTTATAATAAGTGCAATATATAAATATGTTACTTCAATTCGAACTTACTTTCTAATTGACACACACACTGTATCATTTCTGTAACTAACCTGATCCTAGTTGGTAAATTCTTAAGTGAATTTTATATGTCAGCCTTGTTCAAATTCGTATATTAAGGGTGTGGGGTATGTAAGATGTGGTAGCTCAGCGGTTAGGGTGTTTTGCTAATCTGAAGGTTGTGGGTTCAAATCCCAGGTCCACTGAGGTTACCAATGTGGGTCCTTGAGCAAGACCCTAAACCCTCGTTGCTCCACAGCTGCTGTATCAAATCAACACTTCTGACCCTAACCAAGTTGGGACACTTGTAAGTCACGTTGAATAAAAGCGTCTGCTATATGACCTAATTTAATATAAATGTTTTTTTTTTTCATTTAACTCACCTATTATAGGTTTCACAGGACGTTCCAGAATCTCGCTCAGAACAGGTCATTAGTTCAGAGCAGACATGTGAACACATTTATTCACACATTTACACCTAGAAGCAATTCACTATTAATAATTCACTCAAGGACGGCAGGATGGCTTAGTGGTTAACGCGTTCCCCTCTCGAACGGGGAATTCCGTTTTCAATCCCAATCTGGGTGATTTCCATGTTCTCCCCGTGTCGATGTGGGTTTTCTATGGATTCTTTACTTTCCTCCCACAATCCAAAAACATGGAATCAAGGAAAATTACCTGCTCTAAATTGTCCCATATAATCTGTGTGTGTGTGTGTGTGTGCCCAGTGATGGATTGGTGCCCTGTCCTGGTAGTATTTGCCCAGTGTCTCAATCTCCCCTGGATGGGCATGGGGACTGTAACCCTCTTAGAGGATTATGAAAATAATAAATGAATGAATTAATTATTTACTTAACTTACACGTCTTTGGAATCTGGTAGGAAACCCATGTAAGCGCAGGGAAAACATAGTATATGACATGTTCTTTCCAGAATTTAGGCTGAGGGGGGTTGGGATTGTCCATTAGGGGGATGGGGTTCCCAATGCCCATCCAGGGGAGAACGTCTTGGGCGCTGGGCAGATACACCCAGGACAGAGCGCCAATCTATCTCTGGGCACCTACTCACTCACACAGTCACACACACATACACACACTTTACAGGGCAATTTAGAGCATTCAATATACCTTAATGGTTTTGGAATGTGGAAGGAAACCGGAGAACCCGGAGGAAACCCACACAGACATAGAGAGAACATGCAAACTCCACCCAGGTTGGGATTCGAACCGGAAATCCCCAGCGCTGAGAGGCGAATGTGCTAACCAATAAGCCACCGTGCCGCCCTATACATTACATTTCGTCATTTTCTCCAAAGTGAATTACAATATCCCACATTATAGTTGGGGTCAAAACACAGGGTTACGCACAGAATTCCTAAAGCAGCGAGGCTTAAGCGCCTTGCCCAAGGAGCCACATTGGTAATTTCAGTGGACCTGGGATTTAACCCCACAACCTTTAGATTGCTAGCCCAACACCATAAACCTTATACATTTATATTATAATGCATTATGTCACATTATGTTATAAAGATTTTTGGAATTTTGTCATAAAACCATGACTGTGATTCTGAACATCTTACTGAAGACATACATTAACAGAGGCTTTATAAATGCTTTTGAAATAGCGGATTTAGGTAAATATTTATGAAAATTTTGAATAACGTATTATTTGATTAATGCTAAATAATTTTAACGAAATAAACGAAAAAGTTACGAAATAAATGTTAACAGTTTGTAATTCATAAAACATTATACACTTTTTTTTCTTTTTTTGTGGTTGGATTTTATGTAAAGTGTCTGCATTACCAAAGCTTTTCATGTGCTCTGTGAGCGTGCAACTGAGTAAGAGCAAACCAGAGAGAAAGAGAGAGTGTGTGAATGTGCCTGACACTGTAAATATATGCACACACACTTACAGCGTTACCTACAGGTGAAATGAGGCAGCATGAGCGATGTAAACCACTGACACCTGCAGACCTGCAGAGTAACAAAAAAACTCTCGAGGGAACAAAATCACAAAGTTCCTTCAATCAGTGGTCTGACTGGTGGTGTTGGCAATGCTCGCTGAGAGAGAGAGAGAGAGAGAGAGAGAGATGTCTTAAGAGGAATAACCTGCTGGCAAGTAGATGATTGGTTCTGTGTAATAGATTGTCAGGGCACTAAATGCTTTCATTTTGCATGTGAATAATCACCTGTCAGACAGTTCCTATTAAAAAGGTTAGAAGCATCTTCTCTTATCGAGAGGAATGAAGCAGTTGGCGAGGAGAATATTTAGTCGACTGTTTTTTTTCCATATTGTGGTTATTGTGAACCTGACATTTTACATACACGCAACAGAAAAACCCACACCTGCTGCTGCTCTAAAAAAGAGTATTTTGTTCACAGATGACAGCTCACCTAACAAAGGATCATTTATTATCTAACTGTATCCACATTGCTTTGTAAATTCCTCACACCAGCATTATTCTCTCTAGAACCATAGTCTTATCAGTAAATGAGTGTTCACTCCTCCAAATATGCCCCGGCTCATAACTTATGCATGCCTACTCTGGGTTATGATGCGAATAAATCCTGAGTGTTGTCAAACACCGAGGCATGGCATAAATTAAAAATGAACTTTGCAATGACAGGGGCAATTTGTTGATCATGAAAGGCTTGGGATGTATGTGCTGCACAACACGGCTGATGCTTACATGCCAACAAAATCTTATTACACTAAGAAGAGGCTCATTGAAGTCTGAAACACAAGATGTCGAACAACCATAACCTACATTTTGGTAATTGGATCCACTTTTCATTTAAAGTATTTTTTTTCTTTAAATATGTTAGTTTCACAAACCCTAAATCAAAAGAAACAGCAAAACAAAATTGGGAAATAAGTCCCCTGATTTTAATATTTTGTTTTAGGACATCATGCTGTATGATTTTCGCCTGAACCAGCTTTGCATTTTGCATGCTTATGTAAATTTGTAACAATTTTACACTGCATGAAGTCCATCTAAGCATTTACAGCACAAAAGACAGGGGACACTTTGGACATGTGGCCAGCATATCACAGTTCTCCTGCGGCGAAGATGCAAACGAAATTTTAGTTCGAAAATGATTCAAACAGTAGATGTGTTTGGTTCCAGTACAAATATTTTATTCCTCATTAAAAATAGTTTTACAAAGATTGTATGGTTATGTGTTTGAAATAACACCTTTAAAGCATATAATTAATAAATTGTACATAATAAACCACTACATTTTTATTCATTGGTTCATTATTTTACGCTTAATCCAATAATTGGGTCAGTCAGTGTTTTAATGCCCATCTGCGGGAAACGTTTAGGGCACTGAGCCGATACACCCCGGACCCAGGGCACCAATCTATTGCTGATTCAAACCTGAATCCCCAGCGCTTAGAGGCAGACATGCTAACAGTACACCACTAAACCTTATTGTAGGTTATGACTTTGTTTTAGTTTATATTTTAAATGACTATGTATTTATATGTATATACACATTTTTCCAGTACGCATTCCAATTGTTGTGCTTAAACAGAATCAAACAAAATCCTGCATTAAAGTAACAATCCTGCATTAAAAACCTTACTTAAATAAGCGAGTGACAGAAGCATCAATAATTTAACAATTATCAATATAATTGTTATCACTTTTTTAAATCAATTTTTCATTTTTGGGGAATAATGTATTTAATATCATAGGCTGGAAGTATACATTTACATTTAATCATTTAGCAGACGTTTAATCCAAAGCCACTTATGAATGAGAGAACAACACAAAGAAATAGTTAAGGAAAAAAACAGGTAAATCCAATAAAACAATACTAATATCCTCGGTGGGACCGGGAATCAAACCAGGGATTTTCAGGTTGGCAGGCTGGTTTCTTAACCACAAACCTATGACAGTCATAGGTTCGTGGTTAAGGAACCAGCCTTCCAACCTGAAAATCCCTGGTTTGATTCCTGGTCCCACCGAGTTCTATGGCTGAAGTGCCTTTGGATAAAGAAAAAATAAGGAAACTAATCAAAATAATCACTTGAAATAATGCTGTGAATTTAGTTAGTGTCATTCAAACACGTTTTTAGTGTGTAGATAGGAATCATGTCATAAACAACTGGACTATATTTTTGCCAGCTTGGAATAGAGCAATTAAAAAGAGATTACTTTAGAGATTTCCTCTGAAAGGACCCAAACACAGTTCTGAGGATGTCAACATTTAGTTATGACTGAAATATCTTTATTACAGGCTTTTAACTTCCAGGCTAATTTTCTTTTCTGGCAGAAAGGCTGTCACTATTATTTGGTGAAAATCATTTGGAAGGTTTTTAAACCAGCTGTCAGATTAATATGCAAAATTTTCATCATAAACTTGCTGATGTGAAAAATCTGAAAAAACTGAATAAACAAAAGTTTAGAATATATAAAAAGTCAGGCTCCTTAAAATAAGCTTGAAATTGCAAACTTTTACTCTCTCCCATTATCTTCCTCTTAATCCTTAACTAGGGTTGCAATGGGGTTCACCCTGTTTATTCAGGGGAGAACATTTTAGGCTCTGGGCCGATAAAACCAGGACAGGGCGCCAATCCATAGCTGGGCACAAATTCACTCACACAGACACTACATAATCCAATTTACCTTAAATCCATGTTCTCGGACTGTGGGAGAAAACCAGAGAACCCAGAGAAAACCCATGTTGACATTGGGAAAATGGAAACTCCACCCAGATTGGGATTCGAACGAGTCCCTGCGCTGAGAGGCAACCCACATGCTAACCACTACTCCACCATGTGGCCCAGTAGTAAATCCTGTACCTTATAAAAGAAAAAACAGACAGTCAAGTGTGATTATAAGGAGATAATTAATTCAGGATGAAGTGGTGACGGACTGTGTGTCCAGGTGATGAAAGTTTACAGAAGCCTAGAAACTGATTTAAAGATGGAGAGGGAGGGAGACTGGGAGTGCAAAAGAAATCAGGGGCAATGAAGCAGTCAGTCCCAGAGGCCATGTACGCCAATCACGCGCTGTCACTGGACTACTAACCAGCATCACTGCCCTGCATTGCCACATCCTTAAACAGATGGACTGAAAGAAAATTACAAAGGACTTTTACAATGCCATCATTTACAGAGGGTGAAAGGTGTTTGGAGCAGAAAAAAGCAGCACATTTTGCTTGGTGTATTGGGTACATTTTATGTTCTAAATGTTTTGCCAGTTTTGTAATCAGATCATGCTGAAATTATTTTTAAAATATTCAAAATAGATAGATAGCTAGATAAATAGATTTTTTGACTTTTAACAAAGTTAGATAGATAGATATTAATTGCAATTCTAATTCTAAAATGCTAAAATCTAATTATTGTATCATGTTTACATATTTTTTAGACCAATCATCTTCCATTGTATTAATCCTACACTAGGGCTACAGGGGGTTTCTCGTGCCCATCCAGGGAAGAATGTTTCCATCGATGGGCAGATACACCCAGGACAGGGTGCCAATCTATTGCTGGGCACACACTCACACACACACACTCCCAATGAAAACATGCATGACCAATGCTTAATGCCACCGGTCAAGCATGGTGAAGGCAGCGTGATGCTCTGGGGATGTTTTGAAGGTAAAATAGGAGATTTATACAGAGTGGAAGAGATCTTAAAGAAAGAAAGGCTACCACAAGATTGTGCAACACCATGCCATACCCTGTGGACAGCGCTTGAATGGGGTCAATTTCATCCTACAACAGGATTATGGCCCAAAACACATCTCCATACTGTGTCGGTAATATTTAAGGAATGAGTCGGACGGACTTCTGACCGTAATGGAGAGGCCAGCACAGTCTCTGGATCTGAACCTGTTGTGGGAGCAGCTTTGAGCATATGGTATGGAGGAAGACCGCATCAAGCCAATCCATGTTGTGGGAGATGCTATAAGAAACACTGGCCGGGGGGAGGGATTGGGGGGTGGAAATCGGGCGTTCGCCGGCTGTTATTTCTATAAAAGATGTTTATTTATTTTTGCAGAAGGCAAAATTTGAGAATTGAAATACACACATATACAGACAGGTACTGTAGTCCGCAAACATATGAACTACAGGCTGTAATAGTGGAACTGATAACATGGAGGCGTGTCCAAACGTTTGACTGGCACGGTAAATCCAACCATCTCCCAGAAATAAACGAAACCCTGAATTTCTACTGTGCAGCTACAAGTCCTTCAGTCCTAGGGCTGGGACGATAAAATCACTATTGCGATATATTGAGCAGCTCACCTCCATAACGATAAATGGACGATACACACAAAACCCAAAAATAAAGAATTTATAAGGCCAGCATAAATACTTCCCAGCCGTATTGATGGTACGATTCCCTTTTTCTTGCCACAAAATCACGTGACTACCCTACAGAGAGCACGCAGCCTCTTAAAGGACCATGAACGTAACCGACTTTTTTTTTTTTTAAGATACCAGAATACGATATGATCAAAATGATGTCGGTTATCGTCATAAATCTCGGTATCGGTAAATTTTCGAGATATTGCCCAGACCTGTTTAGTTTCAGGGACTTCTGTCCGGTGAATCCTACCCCCCCCCCCCCACTCGTAGGACCTGAACCACTTATATAATGCATTGTGACCTTCAGGGTGTTTCAAAGATTGTATTTTTAGAATTAAGTGTTCCCTTACACTTAGTCAGGGTCTTGTTCTTGAATCGGTTTGATTTTCAGGTTGTAATGGCGCTTAATAACCACACGATGGAGACCTTACTCCACATGTGGATTACCTTTGATCCCCCTCACTGCTCATGACATTAAATACACAGCCCACTGTGTTAAAAACGAACCTGACGTTAATCTTTGTTTCATATGAGACACAAATCTGTCATCCTCCTGGCTGTGAGCAGCGGGAAAAAACAAACTTAAATCCCAAATCCACGCCGTGCATCGATCCAAAATCATACCGCAAACATCCCAAATCCACACCGTGCGTTTTGATAGTTTCTTTCTGCTTGTTGCAGTGCAGCAGGCTGGAGTGAGGCATTGCTATACCGCCACGAGGAAGAACCTCTATATCAACAAGGACACTAAGGTCATCTGCCAAGGCTTCACAGGAAAACAGGTGGGTGGTACCGGTGCCCCCTATCTCATCCACATTTACATTAACATTTAGTCATTTAGCAGACGTTTTAATCCAAAGCGACTCATACAAATGAGAGAACATCACAAGTCAGTATTATTAGTAATACATCTTCACTGCAGTACCATCAACCCTGCGCAGTACTCCATCTGGTAATTTGATTTATTTTTCTTTTTATAGCAAATGTCTGTAGAAGAGATGGGTTTTGAGAAGTTTTTTAATGTTGAGTGAGTCAGCCTTACGGATGTAGGTTCCACCATTTAGCAGTGCTGAGTGAAATGGAGAGAGAATTGGCGTCTCGGTGAGTTGTGGTCACCAGGCGACATTCATCACTAGAGGGCAGTGAACGAGTCGGAGTGTATTTATTAAAGATGGACTGAAGGTAAGAGGGGGCAGATCCAGAGACTGTCCTGTAGGTCAGA
>JAOUQT010012233.1:0-12131 GCA_025769995.1 Xyliphius kryptos | reverse complement strand
GTGAAACGAAGGAAATTGCTTACGAATTTTTTTTTCGAGTTCACAAAACTTTTGGACCCGTTTTGACGCCATACTTGCCTGTCCCATGTCCTTTATTTCTCAAACCTGTGGAGTGTTCCACAGCGAACTACCAACATGCACTGAGCAATCGGCTGGTCAATCATGATCAATGTACTGGGCACGCCTATACTAGGTGATCAAAGAGTTCTAAAATGACTTCTGCCAATAAAAACAAGCTCAGTTACAAGAGCCATGCAAAAATATGCAACAGTTTGTTGGTGCGTTTAAACTGGCCGTTGCTCTCGGGAGGGTAAACAGATGAAAGACTGACTAAAGTCCCCAGACATCTTAAGTGACCTCCACACACCAAGGATAAATTGTGGAATTAGATGTAAATAAAACATACTTCAAGCCCTTGAAATGACCTTATGCATGCTTTATATTTAGATAAAACACAGTATAATCATAACCTGACTCTGATATGATGATTCCCCTCCCTTTCACTGGTCTATAAAATTATATATCTTGAGTCACTATGATTTGAGGGAGTCGATTCTATGAGTTGCTAACTCTAAGGACGAGTCTTGGCACGGCTAGCAAGTAATTGATCCAGATTAATGGAGAATGTGATGAGAGTTGATAGAAACATATCAAGATCTTTGCAGGAGAGCTGTGAATGGAGCTCTTGGCATAATCCTGCCTAGAAATGAGTGAGCTGAGCTGGCTCATTCCAGCTGCTGCTAGCAGTGAGGGTTCTAAAGTTAGGCATATAATTGGCAGCGAAATGAAAACTCTGACGCAGATTAAGGAGCAATTCACCACAAGGATAACCCTAATTTGGGTGATAAAATGTGCTTTTAACAGAGTCCTGAAAAGAAATTGTGATCAGGACATTTGGTGAGTTTGGATTGGCACGCTGTTCTGGGTATATCTGCCCAGCGCTCGGAAACACCCACGTTCACAAAGTTCACAAATGAGAAATGCGTTCACAAAACTAAACCTTAGTCTCCTAAGACCATGAAAACCAGTCAAATTTGTTCTGCCGATCAGTTGCAGGATGATGGTTAGCAAGGTACAAAGGGCATGACAGAACATCAATCGACATTAAATGAAGTAATTACTGAAGTTTAAACAACTAAGCCAGAAAAAAAAACTCAAAGCAGAAAATTTAGGCTTTAAAGCAGCAGGTATAGCAAAATAAGAGGAAGGTAGAGGTCTGGAGGCAGCGGGAATGCCATAAAAGGCTAGGCACTGTTTCTGCAGGAAATAGACAAAGGTACTTACATACAACAGAAGATGAAAGGGTTTTGTGTAGGGTATTAACATCAACAAATCAACACAAGGAAATAGAAAAGAAACAAAGTGATAAATAGGAGAGAAGAGAAAAGCATCAATAAAAGTAAATAAGTTGGTGAACTCCGATGAGTCAAAACATTTGCATTTGGAGGAAAAATAGGTGATAATGGAAATAATAGGCGCGCTTAAAATGACAAAGCACACGCACAGGACACAAGACGTTGACGTTTGAGGACTGACCATTGGGGGCGATAATTATTAAAAAAAAAAAATGCATTAGCATTAAAAATTTGGTTAATTTTGTAATGGTTTCATACATTGGCATTTGTTTATATGCTAATAATGGCATTTTGTTCAAAATAAAACACTTAATCTCGTAAACTTGTCATCTTTTGTTGTATTTACTTAATTAATTTAAGGCAATCAGGCACGAAGGCTTAGTGGTTAGTACATTTGCTTCTCAGCGCTGGGGATTCCCAGTTGGATTCCCTATCTGGGTGGAGTTTGCTTGTTCTCCCCGTGTCTGCATGGGTTTCCTCTTGGTTCTCAGGTTTCCTTCCAGGTGAATTGAACACTCTGAATTGCCCTGTATAGTGTGTGTTAGACTGTGTGAGTAAGTGTGTACCCAGCGATGGATTGGCGCCCTGTTCTGGGTGTATCTGCCCAGCGCCCGAGACGTTCTCCCCTGGATGGGCATTGGGGAACCCCCCCCCCCCACGACCCTCATAAAGGAATAAGCGGAAGATAATGAACAAATGAATGAATTTAAGGCAATCGGTTTCTGTTATGTAAACTGTATTATTCATGTAAGTTGGACTAACTAGATGTAACTAAGTTAACAGTCTCATTTACTTGATATTAAGTTAAAACAACTTTGCCAAACTAAGTTAAAATAACTTACCCCGATTAGGTGCATACAACAAGGTCTTAAGTATTCTTAACATATATATGTTAAGTAAACAAAAGGCAAGAGTAATAGTTATACATGCTGTGATTTTTCAAGGCAATCGGTTTCCTAGATTTTTTTTTAGAAAGGTCAACTTAGAGTTTAGAGCGTACGTGGTGTTAGTTGTCAAAAGAATGGCTCCATCAAAAATGTCAAGAGAAGAATTGAAAACAGGATCTTTCTTGAGAAAGGACAGAGAAATGCGCCTCCATCCTTCCAGTTTTATTGAAGCAAAGGCCGCATGACTGATCTGTAACCAGGGTGTCTCTGCACGCAGAGTGCAACGTCAGACGGCACCACGAAACAAAGGGTGCTAATTTGGATGCAAGGACGTCTGGTCTGTTCGAAAGAAGTGGTTTTGATTTTTTACAGTAATATAATGCTGTGTTTTAAGAACTAGTTTGGATTTCAACACCAGGGGGCGCCCATTTGTTTTTGCATGTTGAGCATTAATGATACACATCGCTAATGTTAATAAAATAATCGCTAATGAATAATCTTCCGCTTATTCCTTTATAAGGGGTCGCGGGGGGGGGTCCCCATGCCCAAACTGGGGAGAACGTCTTGGGCGCTGGGCAGATACACCCAGGACAGGGTGCCAATCAATCGGTGGGCACACACTCACTCACATCCACACACTATACAGAGCAATTTAGAGCATTCAATTTACCTTCATGTTTTTGGAATGCGGGAGGACACCAGAGAACCCGGAGGAAACCCACGCAGACACGGGGAGGACATGCAAACTCCACCCAGATTGGGATTCGAACCGGGAATCCCCAGTGCTGAGAGGCGAATGTGCCGCCCGGGCAGCAAATTTGGTGCCAAATTGATTTCAAACCAAATGGTAGAAGAGGGAGCTGAAAGTAGACGAGATGGAGAGTCTGTGATGTTTGAGAGTGATGGGATAGGAAGGACTTTTCGGCAATAATGCCAAACAGGTTGGACTGAGGGGGTTTGGATAATGCAGCGGTTATCAAATGGTGGGTCGCAACCCAAAAGTGGGTGGCGGACAGCTTGTAAAATATAAATACGGTGGATCCTCCATTTTCGTTGTCGTCATATTTCACCGGATTCTGTGTTTGTGGATTTTCACCTCTGTTTTCACCGGTTTGCTTTGGATTTAGGCGTCGTGATCACATGACGTGGACATGTCTCATTGCCCCTTAAGTGTCCCATCCATCCATCCATCCATCCATTATCTTCCACTTATTCCTCTACAAGGGTTGCGGTCGGCTTCCCCATGCCCATCCAGGGAAGAACATCTTGGGCGCTGGGCAGATACACGGGCAAATTAGAGCATTCAATTTACCTGGAATCCATGTTTTTGGACAGTGGAAATCGGAGAACCCAGAGGACACCCACGCGGACATGGGGAGGACATGGAAACTCCACCCAGATCGGGATTCGATCCAGGAACCCCCAGCGCTGAGAGGCGAACATGCTAACCACTAAGCTACCGTGCCGCCCTCAAGTTTCCTTGCGAAGTGAAAGTGAAGTTTTACATTTAGTGCCATCATGAGCCCAAATAAAATATCCAGATCCAGCAGCACATCAAAGAAAAAGAGCAGAAACACGATCTGAAGAAGGATTCAAAAATACGAGAGCGCCATTAAGATCGCCGAAATCGGCTGTGTGTACGGAAATTCGGCGTCTACAAATTTTGGCTTTTAAAGGCTATGCTCTTAAACTTTTGATCAGCCGAAAAAATCATGTTTGTGCAGAAATGCAGTTTTGGAAAAATTGGCTCGAAAGATTTTGTCTCTTGCGCTGATTTGTTCTTGTAGCATTGAGGAGCTCCACTTAGAACCAAGATCCAATAGTGCAACATGCAAGTTCTTGCAATTATCCAACTAGTAGGGCGGCACGTTGGCTTAGCGGTTAGCACGTTCGCCTCTCAGCGCTGGGGATTCCTTGTTCGAATCCCAATCTGTGTCCATGTCCTCCTTGTGTCTGCGTGATTTTTCCTCCCACAGTTCAAAAACATGGATTTAAGGTAAATTGAATGCTCTGAATTGCCCAGTATAGTGTGTGTGTGTGTGTGTGTGTGTGAGTGAGTGTGTACCCAGCGATGGATTGGCGTCCTGTCCTGGGTGTCCTGGGTCCTGGGGAACCCCACCACGACCCTCATAAAGGAATAAGCGGAAGATAATGAATGATTAACTAGTCTTAAGATTTTGCACAGGAGTGTATTATTTTATCGAAACGTTCTAAAGGGTTCTGTTTTTAGAATCTCCATCCACAACCAGTGGAACCATAGGAGCAGCACTGCACACAGCACTCCAAACAAATGGTATTTTTGAAGGACGGTAGTTAATGAAGTAGGGAGTGGTAGCTCAGTGGTTAAGGTGTTGGGTTAGCAATCTAAGGGTTGTGGGTTCAAATCCCTGGTCCACTGAAGTTACCAATGTGGGTCCTTGAGCAAGACCCCTAACCCTTATTGCTCCAGGGTTCTGTATCAACCCTGTGTTCTGATCCCAACCATCAAGTTGGGATATTCGATAAAAGCGGCTGCAAAATGACCAAATTCAAGTCACTGTTGTTTATTGGTTCTTCACAGGCTGTTTGATGGAACCTCGTTCTATTGAAACCCAAATGCAGATTATTTATTCATGGCTTTATCGTTTAAAAAAAACAACACACACACACAAACACACACACATGAGTGTTGGGCTGGATCTACAGCTTTCAGGGTTCTCTTGTCCGTAACATTGATGCATTTGTTCTCCGGGTTCGTTCTGCTCTCAGGTCGTCCAGATCGAGAGACGCTCGATGCCGACCATGGGCTACATCACACACACCGTCAGCGCGCCGAGTTTACACGGAAAAACGGTAAGTAAGACTCATTCAGTAAGACCTCATTTCAGTGTTTGGAAATTAAAAAAAAATGGAATGATTATTGAAAATGGACAGGAATAAAAACCTCAAGGTGGAGGGTGAAACAGGAAGTTACTGAATCTTCGAATCGTGATTTTCGTGACTTCTACAAAAGTATTTAAAGTACCCAAAATTCCATATGGCCAGAGTGCAGGGATTTGTATTGTTCCCTTTGGATCGTCCCAAGTGGAGGAGCTCTGATCTCAACCCTCCAGATCACTGCATGATCTGAATTGTAATTTCGTCTCCCACACCAATTCCCGACTAGAACACAACCGTTGGGTTCCAGTTTTGTCCGTGTTTTAGGAAGCCAGGTGACTTGCTGGTTACTGATTTGTAAGCCTCCCGTTCTGATTTGCTGTCTCTCCCCGCCGCTCCGCAGCCAGAGGAGCTGACGCTGCTCCTCGTCCAACTCAGGAGACACCAGGCCAAGGTGGCTGACGCGTTCTCCCACGTCCACAGCAATGGCCTCTCGGGGCACAGCCTGCAGGTCAGAGAGGTCGGCAGCCTCCTCGACCCCAGTCCGCATCGCTGTAGTCCTTACGCCCATTGTTTCTGTGTGCGCTTGTGCTCGTGGTATCGACTGCAGGTGGCATGGACCGTAGCGACGACCCCATGGCATGAACCGAGACGTCTTGTCTGCATCGTGTTGGCGCCTCTAATTTTCCCTCTGCATTTTGTAAATCTCTTTTTTTTTTTTTTTTCTTGTGAGTTGTGAACTCTTTGTTTTTCCCCTTTGAACCCGGAGGATCTCGTGTGATTATTTGGAGCATGTTGCTTGTTCATCTGCCTGCATTCCATCCAAATCCTCAATGTTCTTCTGTGTGGTCCACGATTGAAACCTAAAGTGAAGCCGTGAACGACGGTGTAGGGACCTGTTCTAACTCGCAGGTTGCTTGACATTTTTAAGAGTAAGGTACAAACCTAAAGGGAACCACAGATGTGGTCCAGAGTGGAAATTAAAGGTGGACTGGACCACAATCCCGTTTGCTAATCCCCTAATCTTACAAATCCACAAATCATCAACCTCTTCCTTCTCCTTCTCCTAAAAAAAAAAAACGGTTCCTAATATAAAGAATTTGAAGGTTTGCAGTTACTCCTCCTGCCGTCCTCGGTCTGATGCTAGGGTGCTTTGCAGCTTCCCGTCGTCTGATCTTTCTCTCCATTTCCTACTTAAAGGCAGATGACACTTACATGCAGCTAAAGAAGGATCTGGAGTATCTTGACCTGAAGGTGGGCTCCTTTATCTTCTTCACCTCCTTTCATTTCCTCTCCTTTTTTTTTTCTTTCTAACCCACTCATCGCCTCACTTCCCCCTCAGCCGCTCTTCATGCTCCCTACTGAGGTTCACACTTTTATCTAGTTTAAGTTCAAGTCATTTATTTATAGAGTGTGTTTCACAACAGTGTGCTGTCACAAAGCCTGAACCCCAAAAGAGCAAGTTGAAGTGACTGTGGCAAGGAAAAACTCAGTGGGGGACACATCCTCCTTAAACGAGGGGGCAGCATCAACAATTCAGTGGTCACTTTACAACGAAGCACGTAAACTACGCTGGCATGCAGTCAATGCAGGAACAGGAAGCTAGTGCACAAAAAAAGCGAAAAAACAGCGGTTCAGAGTCACATACCATGGTAGGCTTTATACCTCTGGATGGGTTCCATATGCCCATCCAGAGGAGAACGTTTCAAGTGCTGGGCAGATACAGCCAGGACAGGGCACCAATCTTTCGCTGGGCACACACTCACCCACACACACACACTCACCCACACACACACACACACACACACACACACTTAATGGGGGCAATTTAAAGCCTTGAATTCACCTTGAATCCATGCTTGAATCCATGAGAACATGCAAACATGTTTTTGGACTTCACTGTTGAAATCCTCAAAGGGAATCTGATTTAGGATCAGTTTGTGCTGGCATTTCAACCAGCTCAACCACATCGAGGGTGTGGCTCTAAGATGATGCCATTCCAGGGAGCCCTCTCTACTAAGTACCCCGCAGTATCTGCCCCTTTAATTCTGGGTTTGGGACACAGACTATGGGGACGATTTAGAGCCGCCCATTTACCTTGAATCCATGTTTTTGGACTGTGGGAAGAAACCGGAGAACCCGGAGGAAACCCACGCAGACACATGGAAACTCCACTCAGATTGGGATTGTAAGCGGGAATCCCCAGCGCTGAGAGGCGAACATACTAATCACTAAGCCACCCGTAGATTTGAAATCATTTTTTTGATGGTTAAACACGGACACCTGATCTTAAGGACATGGCTGTCCTACACTGTTGATGCCGCCGGCCGCCTCGGTCCTCACGATATGAGCCTTGGTCCCCACAAGGTTTTTCTTGCCTCCAATTCATAACACATATGCGAAGCTGCGTTGTGACCGCGCACTGTTGTGAAAAGCGCTCTATGAATAAATGACTTGAGAGGAGAATGAGGTTGGAGGCTCTGGGTTTGTAAACGCTCCTCACGGTCACGCCCTCGATTGGATTTTTTTCAGGAGAACATCACCCTGCTCTGATTTATTTTTTCCCCCGAATCTGGCAATCGACTCCTTTTCCGCCGTGGATGAGCTAAACTTTTACACTCGGTTCCTCTACGTCGGCGCCGGGAGGGGCCACGCCGCTCTGCCTCACTCTGCCGCGTTACTCATGAACTCAAGTTAATCAGAAAGCCCATTTTCATCTGTTCATTAACATTCATTCAGACATTAATTCCGCTCACGTTTGAATGCGGCCGTGGAAATTCGGACGATTCAAAGAACGCCGGGTCATTTTGATTTCCACGTATGCAAATGCTATTAAAACGTGTTGTTTGGCATTGATCCCGGATCACCGGTTCTGCACCGGGAGGTCACAGCATACATCCAAATGCCAAATGATAAATAGCCAGGATGACATACAAATATATGCTGCGGTAAGAGGAGGCATTAATGTTCTCTGTGCCGCGGCGCACTGCTGTGAATGCATTGTCGGATGGAATTGAAGGTCAGAATTGCAGTTAGATTGTGAAAAGCTCCTTTTAAATGAATTCGCCTCCCTTTCCAATCAGTAATGACTTTAAATGCCTGTAAATCCTTTGCTTTTAATTGCCTTTGAATGCCTTTTTTTCTTTCTTTCTCGCCGCGCCATGTTTGCCAACATATTTTGTCCCTCTTCATATCGACTATGAAAATGAAGGGTCCTCAGTAGCAGCGTCGTCGAATGGAACGAGGAATAATTGTCATTTTTTTACCTGCAAACCTTTAAACAGTTACATATTTGGCGCACGCCAGGATTTGCCACCTCCATTGTCGCCGCGGTCAGCAGACGACCCTTCAGCATTTCGCGCGCCGGGCTGTTTTTTGCTCAGCCTCCCTCCTGAGAAAATACTTTAGCGAATACTTTGCAAATATTTCAACTTTTAATTACCAGCGTGACCTACACCTCTGACGAAAAAACGCGTATTCTCTTGCGCGCACAAGTTGGCGAGTTTCTGATCCTCGTCACCTCACCTTTTATCGTCGCTTCAATAGAATAAAAAATATTGAACCGCTCATCCATTAACTTCACAATGTCTTTGAAAACTGGCGTCGACGGAGAGGCTCTTGTTTGAATACAAGTGCAGGAAGCCTTCAGCCTTTTCGGATTGTAATTGATTTAGCACAAGGGGCCCCCAAAAGACTATAGTGAACCCAAGGATTTATTAGTCAGACGAACAGAGGATTCAAAAAAAAATTTTTTTTTGTTTAAATATAATCTGATAAAGTATTCAGAAAAGAAAATGAATTCCATACAGTCGTCATTATTTTCTGTAAATGCTGAACTGATCATCAGAAATACAGAATTTCAGAGAGCCGTATTGATACTCTGGGTTTTATTGTATTAACACTAAGGCTGATTGAGATGACATCATGGGGCGGCGGCTTAGTGGTGCGTTCGTCTCTCAGAGGATTCCCGGTTCAGAACCCAATCTGGGTGGAGTTTCCATGTCCTCCCCGTGTCTGCCTGAGTTTCCTTCAAGTTCTCCGGTTTCCTCCCACAGTTCAAACACATAGATTTTAAGGTGAATCAGCGGCTCTAAATTGTCCCCATAGTCTGTGTCCCAAACCCAGAACTAAAAAGGGCAGATACTGCAGGGTACTTGGTAGAGAGGGCTCCCCAGAATAGAATCATTTCCGGGCCACACAATCTACTAATAATGAGCTGGGTGAGATGCCAGGACAAACTGATCCTAAATCAGATTGTCTTTGAGGATATGAACAGTGAGGTCCAAAAACATGGATTTAAGGTGAATGGGCGGCTCTAAATTGTCCCCATAGTCTGTGTCCCAAATCCAGAACTAAAGGGGAAGATACTGCAGGGTACTTGGTAGAGAGGGCTCCCTGGAATAGCATCATTTCAGAGCCACACAATCTACTAATAATGAGCTGGGTGAGATGCCAGGACAAACTGATCCTAAATCCGATTCTCTTTGAGTATTTGAACAGTGAGGAAGTCCGAAAACATGGATTTAAGGTGAATGGGCGGCTCTAAATCGTCCCTGTATTCTGTGTCCCCCAAGCCCGGTAGAGGGTGAGGGTTATTTAGGAAGGGCATCTGGTGTAAAACACTTGGCCAAGTGTAATATGCGCGTTCATCACTGTGGCGCCCCCTGGATAATAAAAGGAAAACTGCCAAAGGTTTCGGGCGACAGGGCGTCAATCTATCACTCGCACACACAAAATATAGGGACCAAATAAGAGCATTGGATTCACCTTGAATAAAATGTTTTTGGACAGTGGGAGGAAACCACATGGACATGGGGAGAACATGGAACTCCACCCTGATTGATTCAAACCTGGATCTCCAGCACTGGGAGGCAGACGTGCTAACCGCTAACTACACCACCATGCCGCTCCAACTGGTTCATTAAAACCAGGATTCATTAAAACTGGTTCACTTCTCTTCAGGTTCTAATGGTTAGAAGGTTTTTAAGGATCTACCCTCCACTCATCCATCACTGCCACCCCTCTCCCTCACAACCCTAACTGTGGGGGGGGGGGGGGGGTTCATGAAATGCATTCCATGCTTTTTCTTCTAACATACCTCTGCTGATTGTGGACAGAGAGTTCTGTTAATGTTCTCACCAGCAACTCCACCCTCAGCCATCAACGGATTCATCAGGGATTATCAGATTATTCTATAGGATTATGAGAATGTTGATCTTGTTGTTTTGATCAGGTTACAGGACGGGATATGCTGAAGGACCGACCCCCCCGACCCGTCAAAATCGCAGAAAGTGACGTAGACGTAAGTGATCTTCACCTGCCATCTTCTCATTCACTGTAAGAAAGGACAGTCTAGAATCAATCATAATCGTTATTAGAACAATTAACCTGATTCACTTTGATCTTTGAAGTTTCATAACAGGATTAAATCAAAGCGTTAAGAGTCTTAATGTTAATGTTTCGCTATGTTTGAGTTTGTATTACTGACTTTGATGTAAATAAAAGATTATATAATGTTTACCGGTGAGGGTTCTGATTTTGAGGGTTCTACTGGAGGGAGTTTTACTGTTCAGGGTTTTGACAGCGAGGGTTTGGCCGGTGAGGGTTCTGATGTTTAGGGTTCTACTAAGGGGAGTTCTGCCGTTTAGGGTTCTGACGTCAAAGGGTTCGGCTGATAAGGATTCTGCCTGCGAAGTTTCGGATGTTGACGGTTCTACTGTTGAAGGTTCTGATGTTAAGGGTTCTACTGTTGAGGGCTCCGAAGGCGAGAGTTCAGCCGTTTAGGGTTCTGATGTTGAGGGTTCTGACAGCGAGGGTTCAGCCGGTGTGGGTTCTGATGTTGAGGGTTCTTCTGGAGGGAGTTCTACTGTTGAGGGGTCTGATGGCGAGGGGTCTGCCGGTTAGGGTTCTGATGTTGAGGGTTCTGACAGCTAGCATTCGGCCAGTAAGGGTTCTACCGTACTGGAGGCTGAAGGCAAGGGTTCAGCCGGTGAGGGTTCTGATGTTAAGGAGGTTCTGACAGCAAAAGTTCAGCCGGCAAGGGTTCTACTGGTGTGGGTTCTGATGTTGAGGGTTCTATTGGAGTGAGTTCTACCGTTGAGAATTGTGATGGCAAGGGTTTGTCTGATAAGGGTTTAGCCAGCGAGGGTTCTAACCGGTGAGGGTTCTGACGTTGAGAGTTCTGTCTGACGTTGATGGTTCTACCAGTGGGAGTTCTACCGTTAAGGGTTCTGACGGTGAGGGTTCTGCCGGTGAGGGTTCTGCCTGAAGAGTTCTGCCGGCGAGGGTTCTAATTGCGAGGGCCAGACTGGTGAGGGTTCTACCATTGAAGGTTCTGACTGTGAATATTCTAAGGGATGACGGTTCTGTTTCACTCAGTTATGTTTGAGTTACTGATAAAATGTTGACCGGTGAGGGGGTTTCGGCGGGTTAGCCGGTGGAACCTTTCAAATCTGCTCTTTATCTAAAGAAAAAAAAAACCCCACACGCAGTCAGATTTTAATATTCCAGTTTTGAAGCTCCTGCATTTTTCCGTTTGATTTTGGTTCTCCGTCTCGCTCCTCACCCACTTTGGGTCCGATCGGAGGTAAATAATCAGGAATTCTGGGCTTTTCATCATTAAACATTGTTCCAGTTTAACAATTTATAAGAGTTTTGCTGCTGGATTTATCTGAATCATGAATGTTTAATGCTCTTAAAGCAACAATATGCCGCAGTAAAACTAACAACAGCTCAATTATTCATCAGCCGCATGATAAATAACGAGAAGAATAAACAGGGCCAAGAATCCTTCCAACCCTGTGTGTGCGTGTGTGTATGTGTGTGTGTGTGCGTGTGTGTGTGCGTGCGTGCGTGTGTGTCTCTGTTTGTTATGCAAAATAATGACCGTATTGTCTGGAGGAGTTTTATGATAATGATGATGTAAAATTCCAAAATCCACATCCTTTTAACTCTTTCTCTCTCTCTCTCTTTCTCTCTCTCTCTCTCTCTCTCTCTCTCTCTCTCGTATTTTATTTCATCTCCAGGTAAAGCT
>JAOUQT010012225.1:0-12131 GCA_025769995.1 Xyliphius kryptos | reverse complement strand
TTTGATTTACATTTTGTTCATTTTTATGTTATTTTGTTCTCAACGCATTCCACTATCTACTACATAAAGATTTTAAACTGAAATATTTTATTCATTGAGATCTAGGATGTGTTATTTTTGTGTTCCCTTTATTTTTTGAGCAGCGTATATATTCATATGTTTTTTCATATATTGATCTTGACATCTTTAATAGTTAATTTTTTTATAGTGTTGTGTCCTTCAATGTTTTTTGAAAATGTAATTGGTTCTAGTCTTTTAACTCTGCTCTTTGCTTCTCTCCTTACAGTGTGCGGATGTGATCTAGCCCGTACTGGATTCTTTCAGAAGAATAGTGAGTACATTTGCACAGCAGACTACCAGCGACTTTACGGCACAAAGTGTGACAGCTGTGGAGATTTCATCAGCGGGGAGGTGGTGTCGGCACTGGGTCGCACATATCACCCAAAGTGCTTCGTCTGCAGTGTCTGCAGGTTTGTTTGTTTACTGGTTAAACTGCATTCTGTCTCCTGTGTAAATCTTATTTTTTTATGTTTTCTGTGAGTACTTTGTACCGAGCTCTGACCTCAACTTCATTTATGATATATGGAATGAATTCTACCACTTAGGGGTTAGTGGTTAGATTTCACCCGCGGGGAGGTGAGGTTGGCATTGGGTCGCGCATGTCACCCAAAGTGCTTCGCCTGCAATGTCTGCAGTTTCTTTTGTGTACTAAGATATTGCATGCTTGTGCATATGCAATAATTTTGGCCTAATTATTTGGAATCGTTAGTGAAGTCACTTGTGTTTGACGATATTTGTAAGTCGCTTTGAATAAAAGCGTCTGCTAAATGGCTAAATGTAAAGATAAAGATTTGGTGTTTTTCCATGTTATTAATAGGCTAGTGGTAGTACACCAGGTGTGCCCACACACTTCTGGCCTGAGATCTACTTTTTCTAGTGAAAAGGTCATTGCAATCTACCAGGATTCATTTTTTTAAAGCTTTGATGTTTAACCCTTTTGTGACATACTTGCTATTGCCTCACGGGTGGCTGTGCAACGCATGCGCTGAGCTGAAGCGCTCTTACGCAGACAACGCAGGTAGCAGGGAACAAACTTTATTAAAGGGAAATAGACACAAACACAGAGGCATACGGATAGCAGGGTAACTTAAGGTGACGACGTGCACTGTGAATGGGGAACCACAGAACTAAATACACAAAAAAACATGTGCACACAAAAATCCAATGTTAAAACAACACCCACAGTTAATTAACTAAAATGGTGCAAACACAGTTAATCAACTAAAAGGTGATCAGGTGTCCACTAAAAAAACACTATTATCCTGATGATTTGCACTGAATGATGTCAGTCAGGTATGAGTAGTCTGGCCAGTAGCTTCTGATGCTAATTATCAAGCTGGCTTCGAAAATGATCTTCAGTGAGGGGGAACCAATATCTGGACTTAACTGTTTTCATGTGGGAAAAAGATTGATTCACATAGGTTGGTTGATCCAAAGGCTGTTTTTCAGAACATATGCCACACTTTTCCTTAAAATAATGTACAAGTATCTGTACATTAATTGCTGTTCGAAAAATATTTATATGCAACATATAAAAACTTAAATTCTTACACTTGTATCATAATAAAATGTAAACATAAATATAACTTACAAGAAATACTGTTCAAAAAGTAGCAACAGCACAGAATAACAACAAGCTCGAACTTAAGTCATGTGACAAAATTTAACAATTGAAAACATACTGACAAAAATGATGAACAAAACACCAACAGGGGTATAAAAGCATCTTAAACAGGTGGAAGTCTCTGTCAAACCGGACTTGTGTTCTTAACTCTGCTTTCAGCTTAATCTATGATCTTTGTAATGGATAGAAACACTGGACGGGGCGGCACGGGGACTTACTGGGTAGCATGATTGCCTCTCAGCGCTTTGGATCCATGGTCATATCCTAATCTGGCAGGAGTTTCCATGGTCCTGACGTGGGTTTTGTCTGAGTTGTCTGGTTTCCTTCCACAGTCCAAAAACATGGTTTCAATTGGCTACTCTAAATTACCCCCACATAGTGTGTGTCTGAGTGAGTAAGTGTACCCTGCGATGATCTGGCACCCTGTCCTGGGTGTACCTGCCTTGCGCCCAAAACTTTATCTCCTGGATGGGCATGGAGCCCCTCGCAATAATTAAATGAGATGAGACGAAACATTAGACAAGCTTTCTTTACAAACACCAAACCCCACAAGGCACAGTGGGCATTCTCTGTGAAATATTGTTTAAAGTCTTCCAAATTTTTTGCAGAAAAATGGAAGCTGTTTTGTTTTGTAAACCTCTATTTCGGTGCTCATGCTTTTGGAAGTTGATGTACAACAAATTACAGAAAGTTATACTAATATAGTGTACATTATCTTTTAATTTGGTCCTTTATGATACAATGACCTGAACTGCTTCTGAATGCATTAGCTTTCTCAGAATGTGAATGTAAATATGTATCTTTTCACGCTGTTAAAGAAGGATTACTAACTTACTGTTGTACAGTATGTGCCATCAGCCTAAATTCAGCATGAAATTAGTTCCACTAAATGACTTATTTCCTCTCTTGAGCAATAAGGGAGTAATTAGCATTTGATGAATGTACTTGTTGAAGAAAAATCCATTTGCCATGAAAGCGGGGAATGGCTTTACAAAATTCCCTTGATATCAGGCGCTAAATAGCTCAGTGGGGTGTTTCTGGTGGAAGTAGCCTACAAAACTTCCATCAGTTAGGTCATGTAGGGTGTCAATTCAGCTAAATCACAAACCTTTGCTTAAGCTGTAGTCCATCACCAAACCTTTCATTCTTAGGAGTTATTTTTTAAACTACATACTGTTGCTCCACTACTTCCAGTTTTGATTTTGAGTGCAATGATTTGATATTTTTAAGCTTTTTCATTAACTTTACTTTTAAGTGTCCATGGTGAGGATTTATGTTGATGTGCATAGAGGCACAGAAAACAACCTGACATGTGAGCAGAGAGAGCTTTCATTAAATATTAAAACCATATAAAGTTGACAGTGAGTATAAAGCTGAGATTGCAGTTTTATAGCAGAATGGCATTTGAAAATAGCTGTCTGTACATGAGCACATGGCGGAAATATCAAAAACATTTTTGTTAATAAAGTACAAATACGAAGAATGTAAGATAAGAAGCAGAATGTTCTAAAGCCGTGTGCACAAAGAAATTAATTTTGTGGGTTTGTGCTGCTGAAAGCACTTAATCATAATGTTGTCTGTCTAGGGAATGGGTTCGGTTTCACTGAAAACATAAATCAAACACTTGGGAGACTAATAGGATTATTCCTAAAATATGTTTTATTATAAAATAGTAGTTCCGGTCCATAAATCTGATTGGCTGAGCCATTTGCCGAGTCCTGATATTATTGACAATAATGCACACCTCTGACCGCTTCACATTCATATCATATTTTCATATCAGATATTCATTTATTCACAATGGCGCAAAAACAGTGTGTATGCAGCATATGCAACGCATAGGGGCGCTGCACTAGAGAGGGCACCAAATCGATGCCGGAAAATTAATTTTAGTCTGCATTTTCGGCATTTTCTGGATGATGAAATGTTTGCATACACGTCAGAAAGTATGTAGTTGTTCATTTATCATCTTCCACTTAATCCTCTATGAGGGTCGCGGTGGGGTTCGAGACTGGGCACAGTCTCTCACACACAGAAACTAGAGGCAATTTAGTGAAGCCAATTTACTTTGAATCCATGTAATTGGTCTGTGGCAGGAAACCGGAGAACCCGGTTGAAACCCACACAAACACGGGGAGAACATGGAAACTCCACTGTTTTACAAAAGCAATAAGGCACTCGAGCTTGTGCAGCATTGGAAATTAATCATGGGAAAGAAGTGTAACATAACAACACCTTTTCCCCATGATTCATTCACAATAATAAACGCCCTCTCGTGTTTTATTTCTTCTAATAAGTGCAAAATTCAATGAAAGTGAATATGAAGGGCAGTAGTTCCCTTTGACATTTTTCACCACAGTAGTTATATAAAAATACACACAGTTCCACAATTTTCATTGTCACAATTTTCTTTACCTTTATTACCTTCACCACGGTTATGGCAATGTAACTCAAAATGAGCCACTTGGGCGTGAACATCTCTAAAGACAGTATTAATTCATACCTGAAGAGTCAGATGTTTGTGAAAAAAGTGTGTAAAATACTTTAAATTTAAGGTAAATAAATTGGAATATACTTAAATTTAAGGTCAAGCTCCTTTGTCACTTCATGTTGTCGTCAACACGTCCTTAAAAATCAGTTGTTGTGCAGGTTCAGATGCATTACAGGCTAATGAGAAATAATCAGAGCCACTCTTCTTCCCCCTGCTTCTGAATATCTGACGATATGACCTCAATTCTGCCAGAGGTACAGAGACAAACAAAGATAGTATTAGAATGAAATGTTTTAGTTTTGTTTTTTTTCTGACAGAGCTAGCGAGCCATAAATAACACATAATAAGCCTGGGCCAAATGGATTCTGGCCCGCTGGATTTTGAACATGCCTAATATACAGAATTCATTAGTTCAGATTGTACTTACTTGTGCTGAAGCTAAAAACATTTCCTTAAGGAATTATAATTTGATAAACATAAGACTTTTGGTCTTTTGTTTGATGTGTGGTGTGAATTAGTTCAGTGATTAGTTCAGTGTTTAGCTCAGACATTTAAAGACATCGACATTTTTATGTACTCTGTTTTTTTTCCTCGGTTCATTCACTGTCATGGTTAGGAAGAACAGCTCAGAAACTTACGAAAGTTTTCTGTACAGGCTTTGTTGAGTCATGTAAGAACAAGTGTATCAAGGTGGCATGTAAAGTAATAATCAAACAGTCAGCCAGTACAGTCAATAAAACGTATGGCCCAAATTTCAGCATTGTGAATCAGTGGCAAAAGATTTAGGATAATCCAACTCAGGGATACGTTTCTAGGTCATGACCATATGTTACTGTAAAGACTCCCACTGCGGGAGTGCATTTAACTAAAGGGATTTATTTCCTGTTAAGCAACTGGATGTTCTGGATTATCATGGTCTTATTATTTACCTGGTGGAGGAGATTGCTGAGGTGCACAGTAAAATATAAGATGTTTTTTAATGGAGTTTATCTATGTTAGCCGACTATCTGTGCTGGATATGGATACAGTCAAAAGTTCAGGCAGAGTGAGAGGACAGGACAGTTATTTCATGGCTCAGTAAAAGACCACAGTTATTTACAGTTAACTGTTACTTGACCCTTAGGACTGCTTTTTGAGAGGCTCCTACACACTTCCACATGATGCCCTTGCATTTTACCTCTGACCTACCCACTGCTTTGCTCTGTACCTACATTCTTTATACAGGCCATTTAAAGAGCTTGTTTTCATTCATTATCTACCGCTTAATCCTTTACAAATGTTGTGGTGGGGGTTCCCATGCCCATCCAGGGGAGAATGTTTTGGGCGCCAACGTATTGCTGGGCATACACTCCCTCACTATACAGCGCAATTTAGAGCATTCAGTTCACCTTATATCCATGTATTTGGACTGTGGAAGGAAACCAGTGACCCCAGAAGAAACCCACACGGACAGCGGGAAAACATGGAAAGTCCACCCGGATTGGGGATCGAACCAGGAATCCTCAGCGCTGAGAAGCGAATGTGCTAACCATTAAGCCACCGTGCTGACCAGAGCTTGTTTTGTCTCCAGTAATTACTAACCCCTCTATATACTCATACTGTATACATGAAAAAAATAATTACCACCACATACATGCTTAGAATATTAATGTTCGGTTACATTTTAAAATAAGTTACAGATTTCATATATTTGTATCATTGATAAAAAAAAATATTTTATAAATAATAATTAAATGATTAATTATGCAGCTACAATTTAATGTGCATTAAAATGTACTATTAATAAAGCAAGCCAGTTCGTGAGCTTGTAAAATTTGTCTTCAGTCCACATTTGTTCTAACCTCATGACAGTTACATTTAGAAATCATTTGTTAATCGCATTAAGACAACAATGTGACTGTAATTTGTTAATTTCTTTAAACCTCTGACCAACGTAATAGTGCAGTTTAGTATTTAATAGCAGTGACACTTCAAAACAGTAGGGACATAACTAAAGAAATAAACATTTTTAATTAGTTACACTTCTGAATTGTTTTTGGGGAAAACAAAAATTTTGGATAATGTCTTTTCTATAGGAAAATTACAAAGGAATTAATAGACTACAGTTTACAATTGTAAAACTACAAAGTTCATCTTATATGTTAATCGCTTCGGCTCGCTCTTCGGGGTTTAAGCTTTGAACTCTGTAAAGCTGCTGAGTGACAATATACTGTTGTAAAAAGCGCTATATAAATAAACTACTTGAACTTAAACAGATTTGTTATCATTACGCAATTGTGTGAAGTAAAGGTCTGGAGTTTTCTATAGTCTACTGGCTCTCAGTTAAAGTGAAAGCGAGAAGTCATTCCAGTCAATTCCAGACTGTTAATAATGAAACTACCTACACATTAATTATAATGTTTTATAAAACATAATGGTTTTTTTGTGTGTGTCTTGTATAGAAAACCCTTTCCAATTGGAGACCGAGTGACTTTCAGTGGTAAGGAGTGTGTCTGTCAGCAGTGCTCTCTTCAGCTCACCGCTGCAAATGAACCCATCAAAATTCATGGCCCAAGTCGTAAGTTATGTTCCAAACAATACAGCAGTTTTTTGGTAGTTTTCTCTCTTTCTTACAGGTTTCCATACTATTGTTCAACAAGTCTCTTGTTTCTGTAACGTGTTTATTTAAGAGTCATGGACTAAATAGAGAAAGTTGACTGTGTAGTTATATATATATATATACAGTCAGATCAAGTAATGTGCAGTGTTTATGGTACTGCAGTTTAACTACTAACTTGTGTTGTTGTCTCATTTGTAAGTCATATTAGAAAAAAGTGTCTGCTAAATGACTAAATGTAAGGTAATATAATGCAGTGCTGGTCTTAAGCCCAGGTAAATGACAGAGGTGCGCCAATTAGAATGTTTAAATTTTGTTCTGCTTTGGTGACTTTGTAATGTGAACAAGGTAAAAAGAATGCTCGTTCTGGTTACGTGGTGGGCCCGTTTTAGCATTATAAATATAATATTTAGAACATTTATGCTTTTTGAAACCCCTTTTAAAGTTTTAATTCACCAATATTGACTGAAAAAATGATAAATGAAAACACTGAGAAAATGCTGTTCATGGTGAATCTTAAAATATGTTTACATGAATATATACAGGTTTATTTTGACCTTAACAGCTTAACCATTTTGATAAGAACTTGCATGTTTGCTATTCCCCAAACTATTTATTTTGATGTACTAGGATAGTAATTTTTACAAAAAGGTCTTTTCGTGTAAAAGAAAAGAACATGCTTTAAACAGTTCCAACATGGGTTGCCACCCGTTCTATAAAATACGGAATCCGGCATATAAATGTTGCGTCCTGTACTGAATCAATACTGGACAGTATTTGTTCCATTAATGTCCTATAACAGAGGTCACTTATAAGCAGACTGTGGTCCGGACCCCAATGCGGATTCAAACCAATTTAATTTTCATTATTAATTTTTTATCGGTGGAAGAGCTCATTCTGATGGCTTGCTTTAAAAAAAAAATTAAACAAAAATTAATTTCTTCTTCCCACAAGTAGTTTAAAAACATGTCTCATATGTTTTAAAGCCATGCCGCTAATTAAAAATGGCAATGTGAGACGCCACTATGAAAAAAACACAGATCTCTGAGTAAACACATCCACTTAAATCTGAACTAAGAAAATAAAAGATCTAATAGCCAAGTATGATGAGTCCATCTGAAACCTCACACATTCATTCACTGCCCAACAATGTGCTAATGAATGTTTTGTTAAAGTTAAAGAAACATAAAGAAACATGTAATGAGCACCTTCATAAGTGTCTGAGAATGACCCCGACAGCATTTGTAGCCCAGATTTAAAGTCCTGGCAGGACAACCAAAAGCTCACTTCTCTCACTAAACAAGAGGAAGTATGAGAGAGAACTACAAGAGGAACATAATCTTTTAGAGTTCAATGTATCCATTAAATGAAAGTTGTATTTAAATTTCTATAACACACAATTAGTTTATTTAATGTAGTTCTTGTTTTTACCTTTAGGTTTTATAAATAATCCATCAAGTTTCAAAATTTAAGACCAATAAATATTGTTTAAATATATTGAGCGATATTTGTAATTTGTTTATATATATATATATATATATATATTTTTGTATATTGGTTAAAATGTTTATATTTTTGAGGAATACGGTTTTCAGTGAACATTACATAAATTATTTCATTTGTGGTTAAACTGTTTCATAAGACTGTTTAATTTAAGTAACAATTTGTCATCCTAATCCTTCCTTCTATGTTACCACTGTTAGTTATGCACTTACATTTACAGTACTTAATTAATTTAAGGTCATTGTTGCACACTCAAACTAATCAGATTTTATTCATGGTTTAATTACCTGTACTTCATATTGGTAATAAAGCTAATAAGCTTTAATTAGGACTAATTGCTTTCTTGATCTTTAACCAACAACACAGCACACGTTATAGCAATGCCGTGGACCCCCAAGAGTCTGGCCCGTGGTGGTCATGGCCCAGAGGAGCCGTGGGGGGCGTCCTTTATTTTTCTTTCAGAAAGGTGGCGACCCTAGTACCAAAACCAAGCACATTTACTAGAAAGTCACCATTTGTTGGTATTGGGTCTCACACACACACCCTTGACAAAGTCTTATCTGCAACTCTGCATGTAGTTTTGACTGTAGTGGATTGATAAAGAGCGACGGCACGGTGGCTTAGTGGTTCGCACATTCACCTCTCAGCGCTGGATTCAACATGGATTCAAGGTCAAAATTGCCCTGTATAGTGTGTGTATGTGTGTGTGGCTGTGTGAGTGAGTGTGTACCCAGCGATGGATTGGCGCCCTGTCCTGCGTGTGTCTGCCCAGCGCCCGAGACTAAGCGGAAGATAATGAATGAATGAAAGTTTCCTGTAGTACATGTCTTACCCTGTGCTGATGTTCTGCTTATTCGAATTTTATTTTGTCCACCACCATACACTATAGGGAATTACGGATAAGGTGACATTGGGTAGAGCTTTTGAAATTCGGGTGACTTTGTTCTCTCAGTTGGCTGTCCATTCACTAAAGAGATGTCAGAGTCCAAAAGAGGGACGAGACACAGGAATCCATCGTGACATTATATTGGTTACAATAGTAACCTTTATCTTATTTTTTCAATACCACCATAACTAACCCAAAAATAGTTCAAATAAAGATTTCAAATATTAATGCTTAAACAGTTCTCAGGTAGTCAGATAACATATTTTTTTATATGTTGTAGTAAAATCTTTCTTTCTATAGTTTAAATCTGACCTTGTGATTGTTGTCATTTTGTTACTGTGCAAAGCAAACCTTATTATCACAAACAATACCTTTATTATTTTACTAAAAAGAAGTTAAAATGATATAACACTAGACGATAGTAGAGATTGAGCTATACATCATCATATATAGTTATGTAGGACTATGATTCATTAATCTGCACACCTCTGCTGAGCCACTTATTTCATATTCTGCCAAAAACATTATCCAGTCTTTAATGTCTTACATAAACAGCTGTGTCACTTTTTACATCTGTTAGACAACCAACTTATATAATACAACCTTCTGATTTCTCTTTCTTTTTTAATGTCGCAAATTCTGCAAGCAATTAATTCTTGAGATCTGTGTTTATTAGGTGGTCATCTCTGCTTAAAGAGGCATTGGGACCTTTAGATCTATTCTGTCTGGCAACAATAACAACAATATACAGCATTGATCAACTGCTTAATTGCTTAATAGTGAAATAGGTTTTTTCTTGCCTTCAACATTTTACAGCAGTTTAAATTTTTAAAAAAGAGGAGTAAATTAAACACACATCAGCCCTTCTTAATATATTCTTTATCCTAAAAAATATATGAAAATGAATACGTGGTAAATTGCTTAAAACTCAATTCACAGCCTGTCTAAAGATTGATTGCATGTGCTATTACAGTTGCTTTAATCTCACTCACTCTTTCTGATTTCTGACTTTCTATAGATTGTGCAGGCTGTAATGAGGAGATCAGACAGGGGCAGTCTCTCCTGGCCTTGGAGAAACAGTGGCACGTCAGCTGCTTTAAGTGTCAGACCTGTGGACTCGTGCTCACCGGAGAGTATATCAGCAAGTAAGCAATATGAAAATCTATTTGTTATATTGTTCTAGGGTCGACAAGGTGGCTTAGTGGATAACGTTTAACTCTTAGTGCTTGGAATCCATGTTCAAAACCTGAACTGGGTGGAGTTGCTATGTTCTCCTAGTGTCCACATGGGCCTTTTCCAGGTTCTCCAGTTTTCTACCATAGTCCAAAAAGATGGAGTGAAGGTGAATTGGCTCCTCAACATTAATTCATTCGTTATCTTCCGCTTATTCCTTTATGAGGGTCGGTGGGGGGGGGGGGGGGGGGCGGGGGGTGCTGGCCAGATACATCCAGGACAGGGCGCCATTCCATCGTTGGGTAGGCTTCTCAACATTACTCCTAAATAGTGTATGTGTGTGAGAGAGTGTGATTAATTGTCGCTCTGTCCTGGATGTAGCTGAACTTTGCCCAAACCCCCTCATGACCCCGGAGAATTTATCAGCCAAGATAATGAGATGAAATGAGATATTGTTTCAGTTAAATACCCAGTTTATAAGACTCTACCTTTTCCTCAGAACTATAGCCAAACTCTTTAACTAGGCCATGTTTTTTTTGTCAGACATGGGACATTATAGTACCACTGGCATTGAATGTTTATATTTTTGGAACAGTGCTGTTGAATAATAAATGTATTTCTTGCATTTGTTGGTTTTGATCAGAGATGGAATTCCATACTGTGAATCGGATTACCACTCCCAGTTTGGAATAAAGTGCGAGACCTGCTGCAGTTACATCAGTGGAAGAGTACTGGAGGTGAGTGTGATGGACCACTGCTGGTCTTGTTTTTAAACAATTGGTTCCTGTATTTAAGGTTTAATTTATAATTCAGGTTATCAAAAGCAAAATCATTAATAAAATGATCTTCCGTGACTTAATGTAGTCAGTTTTCTTAAAATGGTTGCAGATCGCTGAGTAACAGAACTTCTGGAAAATAATTTATTGTATATCTCTTATTAATATGAGTAAAAAGCGGTCAGAGGTGTGCATTATTGTCCTATAACGTCATGGCTGGAAAAACATCTTAACCAATAAGATTTAAGGACCGTAACTACCCATCCATCCATTATCTGCCGCTTAGTCCTGTACTAGAGTCGCGATGGGGTTCACTATGCCCATCCAGGGAAGAACATCTATGGGCAGATACATCCAGTACAGGACAGCATTTGATTTACTTGGACTCTATGTTTTTTGACTGTGGGAGGAAACCGGAGAACCCATAGAAGACCCACGTTGACACAAGGAGAACATGGAAACTCCACCCAGATCGAGATTCGAACCAGGAAACCCTAGCGCTGAGAGGTGAACGTGCTAACAACTAAGCCACGTGCCTCGCCCGGGACTACCTGTTTTAAAATATAGTAATTTGTCTTATTTTGAAGAAAAAATTTTAATTATTTCCTCCCATTTCTAAAAACATGCTGATAGGCAAATTTTAATTTGGAGACATTGAATCGTCCTAGTCAGTAGGGGATTACGTGTCAGTGTAGTCATAATGCCAGTCCCAAGCCCTGGGTAAACAGGAGGGATGTGTCAGAAAGGGCATCCAGTGTAAAATTTTGCTATGTTAAATAATCAGATTTTCTCTGATGTGATGGCTACTATCTGATAAAATTTTTGCAAATTTTTTAAACTGGCACATAACAGCCAAAATACATCTGAGAAAATTGTAAGCAGACAATTAAATAATTTTATTTTAATGCTGTAATTTACATAAACCATGTTAAAGTTGGGGCGGCATGGCTGCTTAGTGGTTAGCACATTCGCCTCCCAGCGCTGGGGATTCCCTGTTCAAATCCTTATCTGGGTGGACTTTG